>NHTK01005978.1:0-33214 GCA_002938355.1 Panaeolus cyanescens | reverse complement strand
GGATTGTGGAGGGGTAATCTTGTAGACCCATGGACCCGTGGTTGTGGTTGTGGTTGGGTGAGTGGTTGGGTCGTGATAGTCTTGTATAGTCATGAGATGAGTATAATTGTTGTTGAGCTGGGTATGATGAAGTTGTTGGGTATGATGAGATTGGGTATGGATGTGAATGAGAATGGTGATATGACTGAGACTGAGACTGGGATTGGGATTGACGAGGGTATGGTTCAGCCATACTCTGCGCATTATTACTCATGGGAATGGAGGATGGACTGTCTCGACGTTCTTTGGACGTCTTGGGTGGACGGTGGGGTCTGCCAACCGGAGAACGGGTGCTTGGGTATGCTGCATAGGGATGATGATGTTGGTGGTGTTGGTATGGCTGCTGGTACGACAGGTCCATCTCTACAGGGAGAGGCTGAGCATACGAGTTATTGCTCCGTGCGACGGCGTGATTGTAATACTCTGCATCATCCATGTCCTGCGCATGTTGCACGTCCACGTCCACGTCCACTTGTACGTTCATCGACGCATTGGGGTGATACGTCGTCTGCTGCCTTTGATCCACATACTGATACGCATAGTCTGTAGGATAGTAATATCGATGATCCATAGAAATAAAATAAAAGAAAGAAAAACAGGGAAATTCATGTGAGAAATTACAAGTTTCTATTTTCATACTCAATTTCATACTCAGAGCGCCCTAGGAATTCCATTCCATCCAACCCTCGCAAGCCCTTCATTCAGTAAGGTATCATTGATTTACATACTCTTATTCGTTTTCCTGGGTGATCCATCCTCCATATGGTTTGATTGACGGGCCCTTGCTGCAAGAATCACGAAAAAATATTCGGATGCTGTGCCTTGAGGTGGTCGGGGCTCGGTCGACCGACGCGTGTGTGTGGACGGCGTTTGCGAGGCTTTTGAAAATCTTCCTCCATCATCAAAAAACACACAGCTACAGCACATCCCTCGGACCTTGTTCAGAACTTTTTTCTTATAACACCCACACGCCCCACGGCCACGGCCTGCGGGTGACGGTACCGCAGCCTCTTGCCATCCATCAAGCCACACATCAGACACCCCATCCTCCCTTCTTTTTTCCAAATTCCAACGACCACTCTGCCCTATCTAATTTTATGTATAATGGTGTGATACACAGCCTCGTCGTTCTCATTCCCTGATCATTCCGGGCCCATATGTATGTTCACGACTTTTTTTATCGTCAGTCAATGTAAAATACCCCAGTATTCTAGAGCTACGAAGGATGACGATGACATGACGTCTTCATGTGATTCGTCGTTTACTTCATCTTCAACATCTCTACCCCACCCCACACTGCCATCCTTGCCAATGCCACGAGCACTGATTGAAATTTAATGATTCCTGATTCCTCACCACGAGGGCTTCAGAACCAACCCCACCCCACACGCATGCCAGTCATGAGTTGCAGACTGGAGTGGGGTTGGGTATTTATAGGTCTAAACCCCTAGGCTTCTATTTTTAACTGCTAACCGTTATCCCCTATTTAGCTGCGGAAGTACCATATGGGACTTTCTTTATAGATATACATAACAATAATATATTGATATATTGATATTAGAGAGAGGGTGTGAGTCGTCGGTATTCGAACGCTTTACATAGTACGACTAGTAGTGGTGATTAACATTTTACTGTGTCAACGGCGAACCGCTTCGCAAAGCAGTTGAACGCATCCTTTCACGAGTACTCGTCGCTGGTGTGACGAAAAGTTGAAACCCTCAGGCTACATGCTAGCGCTCAGCGGCCTGTCAGTGTAATCTGGTCTCCCAAGCCCAAACTCGATGTCCTTATTAAATTATTACTAACGCCAACAGGACCTACAAACCGTTCCAACCCGATATTAACAATCTTTCAAAACTACAAGCAAGAGCATTCGCGCGTCGCAGTGGAGACAAAAGCCGCGAACGCGCGCCAAGGCGCGCATCACTGTTCATGTCGGTGCTTTCGGTAATTCGGGACCGACGACTTACCTATCCATTATAAGTAGGTGCACAGCCACCATCCGTGACGGTTGAACAGAACATTGAACATGACCACCACTGCGCAATCCGCCCTCTCCGCGCTCAAACTCCAAAAACGCACCCTCAGACGCACGATTTCAAAAAAGCTTGCTGAAATAACGGATGGAAGTTTAGATGAACAATGTGCGTTGTTTTTCCACTTGATCGTTTTCCACTTGATCATGAAGAGGTGTGCTGATGAGGTTAGAACACTGTTGATTTTTCAACGTTGCTTGATTACATAAACACCAATCGTAACGCTAATGCGCTGTCGACGTATGGTGTTATAATATTATATCAATATCAATAGCCCATGCGATTATGACTCGTGTCCTCGCGCACCCCGCCGTACAGAGATGTCGCTCGATCAGCTGTTATCTCAATATGCCAACCGGAGAAGTGAGGACGACACATCTCACGGAAAAGCTCCTCGACGAAGGTACGGTCTTTTCTCTAAACGTCTTACCTTGATACCGTTTATGTATGAGTAAACAGGCAAATCACTCTACGTACCACGAATCATCCCAACACCCTCTGTTTCTGCTTCAGTTCAAGGACCGGGAGGGACGACGACGACGATGGATTTTTTCCGTGTTTATAATAAGACGGATTTACACTCTATTCAACCAACGGGTTTGTGGGGGATCAGAGAGCCTGGGGATACGACGGGTACTGGGGAAGTACGACGGCGGGGTGAGCACACATTTCGCATTCGTTTATTTAGTATGAGATATAACAA
This sequence comes from Panaeolus cyanescens, assembly GCA_002938355.1. Taxonomy (NCBI): domain Eukaryota; kingdom Fungi; phylum Basidiomycota; class Agaricomycetes; order Agaricales; genus Panaeolus; species Panaeolus cyanescens. Next base: position 30,436 of record NHTK01005978.1, on the reverse strand, counting down.
AGCGACATCGTTCTAACGGCTCTCATTTAAATCTGCAGTGCTTCATATTCCCTCTGGGCAGGATCAGCCAGACGCGTCGATACCTACTCCTACTCATGAGTTGGCGGATCTAGACGTTATTCTCCTGCCGGGTGTCGCTTTTGACAGAACGCTGTCTCGGTTAGGACATGGTAAAGGGTATTATGATCGTTTTATCGCCGAGTATGTGCATAGTGGAAGAAAGAAACCGTGGTTGAGTGCGTATACCGTTGTTTCATTGTCCATTCCATTCCTTTCCCCGAGAGTCAAGAGGGGGTTCTGATGCTGATGCTGATGCTGATGCTGATGCTGATGATGTTTTTTTTTTTTTGTATTGTGTTTGTGTTTGCAGTTGGACTTTCGCTCACTGAACAGCTGCTTGATGTCGACGAAGGGGGTGAAGAGGGGACTGGAAATGTGGTTCCGATGGGTGAATATGATTGGAAATTGGATGCGTTGGTGTGGCCTGGTGGGATTGTAGAGAGTGACCGATCTACTGGTATGGATGATATGACATGACATGAGTTTTTATACTTACTTGTGATCATTTCGTCGTACTTACCTTAACCTTACATCCACCCAATACCCAATCCAATATACACTCAGCACTGACCACTTTTTCAAACTCGACGCAGAGATGTGTTGACCACCATTTATCCACTCATCATGCATCAAGATTCCAAAAATCCTTCCCATGAGATTTATTTAAATAAATAACACCTGACTTGAGAGCTTAAAGTGCCGGGTAGAATGCATTCCCCACACACTGGCATTTGACCTTTGCGCTTGATTCCCTCCTACTCCTGTTCATCTATTTCTTGTTTCTTGCTGCTCCATTGATAACCTTACGAATATGACACCCTCAGTGTCCTTGAATCCTGATACGAAGCAGAAGATTGATCACCTGTTGGTATGTGTCTCCTGAAGTTCTGCTTGTGTAATCCAGGCATTAACTTGAACTTGACTTGGCAAATGGGATTTAATTTAATTTCATTTAATTCCACTTCTGCAGAATGAAGCCGTCCAACAAGGCCTTGTCCCTGCTGCGTCTTTCGCCTTTTGTAATATCGACAAAGTGTTGTATTCGGGATGGGCAGGCCAGAAGACGCCGAACGACCCAAAGTCCCCTGCTATTGACAGAGATAGCGTGTTTTGGATGTGTAGCCAGAGTAAATTGGTCATTACTGTGAGTCCATGATCGTGTTTTGAATAAACGAGGGTCTTGCCAATACTCATACCCTCTTGCACCCTCCTTTTTTCTGTCTTGTTCTGTATGTAGCTTGCACTTCTGCAAGTGCTCGAAACTGGAAAGATAGGATACGACACGCCTGTCGAAACTATCATACCCGAGCTCAAGAACCCTGTTATCGTGCACGACATCACGGCCTCTCCTCCCACGTACCGGGCCGCTACCAAGACCGTCCTCATGCGCCATTTGCTTAATCATACGAGCGGACTGGCGTATCGACTCTGCGAGAGAGCGTCCCCGGATGGGCTTACGACTGCTTATACGTCTTCGTGCTATGGGGGAGAACATACGGTTGCGAAGTTTTTTGAATTGATAAAGGTAGGTTGTAGTTTGAGATGCCTGTTTTTGGTTTGATTTAAGCTGACTGAACTTACTATGAAGGGAGGTTTGCCTTCTGTGCCTTTGGCGTTCGAACCGGGTGATGACTGTATGCCAATATTCTTGGTGTATTGCCTTGATGCTGACAAGTGCCTTGTCATCAAATAGGGGCGTATGGCTGGGGCTGCGACATTGCAACATTCGTCGTTGAACGCATTACAGGAAGGAGTATCGAAGCGTATTGGTATGTACCTCTTTTACATTCTTCAATTCCAGATCTATATACTAAAATACTTTGTTTGATAGCCAAGAACACATCTTCGGTCCTCTAGGAATGGATACAACATACTACCTCACCTCCACCGTAAAATCACGTCTCGTCGATCTGGCCATTCGTCAACCTCAAGACAGGACATTAAAGAAATGGGAAGGATACCCAGGTATCTGCGAACAAGACCCACTATCAAGTCAGATTCCCTAAACGTTTGTCTGTTTCGATGCGCAAAGTACTAACCTCGAATGTTTAACGTTTAATTTGCAGTGAACTTTTGTTTAGGCGGAATCGGGCTGTATTCTACGACGGAGGGATACTTGAAATTACTTCGACATATTCTTCAAGTTGCAGGTACGTCTGAATCTTTTAACAAAAAAGCCTCCTGATGCTTCATTAACATTGGGTTTCCTTTCCTCACCTCATTTCGATCTAATCACATATATACAACTGGCCCTCCACAGCCGGAAAAGCATTCAAGCCTATTATCTCGCAAGAGGTAGCAACGCGCCTATTCGAGCCTACACTGGAACCACACGCGGTTAAACCAATAGAAGACTTCACTACATGGCCTCATCTTCAATTCGGACACGGGTTGTGTTTGAACACGGAGGATTGGCCTGGGCGGAGGAGGAAAGGATCTGGGTTTTGTGAGTACATAGATTAATATTGGCCCTACGGTGTTCGAATGCATATTAATATTGAGATGACGCTTTGTGATATAGGGTATGGATGGGCAGGGACCTACTATTTTATCGATCCTACGACAGGCATCGCGGCGTCGTTTAACGCACAGGTCATTCCAACAAAGGATTTGGAGGTTTACCATCTTTGGGAGAGGCTAGAGGAGGCGGTTTACTCTGCACTAGTTTAAGGGTGAAGGCATGTTCAAGTTGATCGAGTGTCTGCTTATTATCCGCCTACATATCGCGGGTGTTTCGCATTTCAAGTCATGTATGTATTCAGTATTTTTATACACAGCAGATTCATCGTCCAATAGGCGAAATTGCAGGAAATGTTTCACGGGGGCGCGTCAATTATTTATTTCAATGTTGGAAATAACAGAAACACGTTATCATTCGTTCGATCAATGTCGATCACACACCTTCAAACGACTGCAAGTTGCAACATATGTACGATGTAGTAGTTTTGACAACCATAGATAGCCCCTGTACACTAAGTACATTTTCCCAAAAAATGAAAGCAAAGAAAAATGTGTGATGTGGTGTGGTGTATATACAAGAACGATAGAAAAAAGTCCATATGCATACTCTATTGTACATACATAAAAAGACGGTAGCAGGAAAGCAAAATGTGGATAGTAAATACAAAAAGCACCAGTCGCCAATCCTTCTAAGGGGGGGTTGATGAAACGTACGGCGTGAATCAGAATATCCGAGTGCTTTGTTAATGATGTGCTCGGAAGTGCGGTGCTACCGAGTCTTTTCCTAGTGTATGATAAGGGAATCATCGGAGTCCGAGTCCGTGTGGGCATCGTTATGTTTATACCCCAATTTCACCAATGTCCCCTCGAATGGCGAGGTAACAGCGCGCTTTGCAGCAGGAACTGATCCCTTATGATTCTCCAAGATCCACTGGTGAATTTTGGTATTGACCCTAAAGCCACAAAGAAATATGTTATTTTGAAGGAAAGGTTTCTGCAACAACGAAACAACGCACTCTTCAGGCTTCGTCACACATCCAAAATGTGACGCATCATGTATAGTGGTGATCTGAACGTCCACATTGGATTGCTGCAGCAGATCGCGCAGTTCCTCGACGTAATGCATGGGGTACGCAATATCTGCACCACAGTGTGCGAGGAGCACGGGACACTTCACGCGTTCAAGGGCGGATGGAGGATGTGGTTTGCGGTCCGTAAAGAATTTAACTGAGACCGTGTGGAATTCGTCAAATCGCTCGGGAGCCCAATTCTTCAGACCTTGAGGGACGGTGTATTGTACAAGCCTAGAAATCAGATCCAAGTTCAGTACTAGCCAAAGAAATATATGGAGGGGAGCGATACATACGCTGTGACCATTGTACTTTGAGAACCATTGAATCCAAGCTGGAGAGCTCCAAATACTGCATCGAGAATAGCGTCCTGATCACGGGGTTCAATCCCAAGACCCGCCACCCAGCAGTCGTAGATTTCCTGACGACCAGATGCAACATCTTCGGGCTGTGAGAGAACGGATTAACACGAGCTTGTAGAAATCACAAGTTCGACCACAAACGGACCTCAATCAAAGGTAGGGGAGAAAGCATGAACAGCGACAGAACTTTTTCAGGGTAACTGACAGCTACTTGTAGAGCGACGCAAGCACCTAAGGACAAACCAACCAAGTGGCAAGGTGGTAGGCAAAGGGCTTCCTGGAAATGTTCAAGTAAGAGTGCATCAACATAAAGTTATATGCTTACCATGAATTTGAAGACATCTTCGGCGGCTTCAGCACGTCGAAAGTGTGGAGGTACTGTCCCGCTAGTCTCTCCATGACCCCTCGCGTCAAATCCAATCAGGTTGAATCGCCTTATGTTCGGATTCGCGAATTGATCTGTCAAAAGGGTTGAGCTAAACAATCGCCAAATATACATAGAAACGTACAGTGGAAGACGATGTGCCCTACGTATACGGGATGTAGGAAAAGCAAAGTGGGGAGGGATGGGTCGATCCCCTGAGCGTTTTCGCATGTTGGAGTGCTAATCGTGTAATGGACATCGAGCGGTCCGGAAGAGGACTTGATTTTGATGAAGGGCATGGCGGTGGAGGGTTCGAATTCAGGTGGTACACGAAGAGGGAGATAGTGGGATGAGATGACAACAAGCACTCGCGAGACGAGAGTCTACATTATGAGGGATGTGATGTCGGGGTTTGGGATTATTTTGTCACATTTTCTCGAACAATATAAAAATTTGAAATTTCCAGAGGTTTTACGACCCTAGTTGGCAAGTTGATGGCGATGAGGTGTCTTGCCAATTTCTTCGATCGCGCAGGAAATTACTTGGCACTTGTCATCCGACATGTAAAATGGTGGGCACAAAATCGCTGCCTGAGCGCTTTAAGACAGTCGTCTTGGCGGTTTATGCTGGGTTAGCAGGCAATTGCGAGTCTGAAATGTGTAGTGCAGACTGACAGATTATGGGGGATTGGGACCAATAATCGCGGCATGGAATAAGGATGTTGGGCTATCCACAATGTGGGGGCATCGCGATTCGCCATGTGTGCGATGGAGACAGGGGTCAATCAGTCAATCTCAGGTTTTAATGCAGGCGGGAAATATTGTGGTGGCGGTGAAGATAACCGAACGGCATGTCCCGGATAATATCCCCATATGGTGATGCGACGGTCGATTCTCATCACATGGAGGTCGCACCAAGCCACACTGCCCCCGAATGGTCGGCAGGACGCAACGTCCTACACACTTGCCACACTCATGGCTATAATAAATAAAGGTGAATAACCATGTAAAAAGGTCTGGAGAAATATCACTTGCAAGAGCATATGAAACGACTTCCGGTTTTCCTGGGGACGAGATGAACCTGTAAAAATCGTGGTTTGGGTTGATCAGTCTTGGAACTGAAGCAAATTGAGGGCAGGTCGTGTGCTTACCCAGACTTTGGTCCATCTGGATAGATTACCACCCGTTGAGTCTTTCCAGTGGGCAAATAAGCAGATCCTGATAGTTTGAATGGTCAGGATAGGCGTGGATTGAGAAGTCAAGAGGGGAACCGACTTACCCAGCGCAGGAACCAATACTGCGCGTCCACCTGTGTCAAAACTGCCAGGGGAACCGTCCTTATTGAGCATTTTGGTGGAGAGGTTGGAGGTAACAACAACCTAAAATGCAACGTTTCAGTCGTTCTCTGAGATGACAACGAGATTGCCTCTTACAGTCAGGTTGCGGGTCGTTGCCTTCAAAAGGGTCTGTTTAACTTTATCCAGCATTGCGCTCTTTTGGGAAGCTGTACATGTCGATGACTGAAATACGGCTGAGAGTAAATTGCAAAATAGGAAAGAAATCTATTGTTTCAATCAGTCCATCGGGAGAAAGGTCAGAAACTGTGGAGTACATCTGGCAAGGACGTCGACAGACCTTGGGATAATGATCCAAAATTGCCGACAGCTGATGAAGCACAAGCATGAATTCCTGCAGGGTGAGAGTAGACTTGATGTGGACGCCATCCATTGAGTCTGAGAAAGGGAAATTGAGATTGAGGTTCGCAAACGAATTATCATCGACCCCGTATTCATACCTTTAAAGGTGTTATCAAGCAGTACTGAATTGAGGGAATTGTGGCAATCTTGACAGGATAAGGAGCAAGTCGTGTCTTATAGCATGTCAAGCTTACCCAGTATCAAAACGTCATTGCCTGAGTTCAGAAAGGTGCTGCAGATTTGAAGACCGACTTTCTCTTTTATACTGCCAGGTGGTCCAGAAATTTCGAGTATGTGGCCTTTGACTAATCCACCTCCTAGGACGTTGTCAAGAGCAGTAAAGCTAGTAGAGATTCTTGTAGGCATCTTTAGCATGTCAGATGCTTTTTGAGTAAGTGGTAAAGACGCTGTAGGTGCCTGGTTTGGTCCGCAACGTTCAATGAGGCTTTGCGCTTCTTCTAAAGTAATGCTGAGATCTTTTTGTCAATGATAAGCTCGGGTCAAATAAATGAACGACATTTAACGGTTTTTTTACCTTTAACAAGGGTTTCAGGTGAAGTTGCCAAGATATCTGAGATGTCCTCATAGCCATACTGCATCAGACGAGCGAGGATTTGCTTAGGCAGCCCGAGGAGTAGAAGAGAATTTTTTGAAGGCATTCAAGTTGTAGAATTAGAAGGAATAGGCTCGACCTTATATTTTGCGCGCTTAACACGTATTACTGGAGGAACTATGAATGTTGATAGTCGTAATGAACTTGTGAAAGTTTCTCGACAGGGGCCTGCCTGACACGGTCACGTGACGAGTAATATTGGATTTATCGGGCATTTTTAATTTAGTTTTGTTTTATTAACTCTTGTGAATGTGCTCATTCACGAGTGTCGTCTTTTGCTTCAATACCACCACCACGACTGGTTCTTTCTTGCTTATAGTCTCGCCAAGGACGGTTTCTTTCTTTTCTTGATTATTTTATTCCAAGGTTTTCTTTCAAGTTCATCTCCACAACGCGAGATCGAATATGCAACCCGTAAAATATAGATTCAACCGTGCTCAGTCTACTAGCAGCATCCCCAACTTTCAACACACAAAGTTAATGGATTCTGACCATTTTCAGCTCAATCGCCCAACGCATACGGTCGGCGTGGAAGGGTTCTCTACTCAAAGTGTGTATATTCGAGGTCATTGTGATACTATTTATCACTTATTCTGCTTAGCCCCAATCCACGAGATAGTAACATTGTTCAGGACTGTGATTGGTGCGCCGCCTTGTCGTCTACCACAGAAATAGTGTTAATTATGCTTTTAGGTGATGTTCGCGCTTTCCAGGATGTTCGTGACGGCGCATCTCATCGCCTGGAAATTACCTTTTACGACCTGGATACCGCCACGTACGATTGTTAAGTGACATTTTCATGTTGAATGCTCATATTTTTCACCAGAAAAGCTTTATGCATGAATGGTTATGTTATAGGCGGGTCCCCATTGTGCGTGTTTGACCATCACGATGCATATACCTCGGACCCTAGGCGTACTTGACTGGCTACGATCATCTTGTTATCAATGTACTGTTATTCCGTTACTAACACCACTTAATTACTCTTTGAATGCAGGGCGGTATCTGCGTTGACGGTGTCTCCTCCAGCTCACCGTGTCCACCGTTTATCTTTGGCACAAGACGACCGACGCAATCTTTATGTTCTTGGACTTCCGTTTGCCCTCACGAAGTAAGAAATTCTTTTTTGGTATGTGCTATATTCACTATTAAACGTTTAGAAACGAGTTCTCGTCCTTGTTCTCGCAATACGGCACTGTGTCCCATTGTGTGATACTAGCCACAGTCGACAACTCGTCTAGGCGCCGGGGATTTGTAGTTATGTCTACTCATCAAGAGGCCAAAAAAGCGATGATTGCACTGACTCGCACCTCGATTAAGTATGCTTTTAATTTTTCTATGGTGACTTCGGAATGTGATCGTGTCTCTAGAGGTCATACCATTGATGTTTCCTGGGCAGTTGTTCAGCGCTCTCAAGGTTCGTCGAGCCAATTCCTTGGCGTTCTCTTTCTCACTAAGTTATGTAGGATTCCTGGATGGTGGTGACCGTGCTGTTCTGTTGGATTCGCGCATTGCACTGCCATGCTCGAGCCCAAAGATGAATGAGAGGGCCTGTTCTTCTGATGGCAATGATTCAACTATTTATTCTGCGGACGGTTCCAGTCAGATGACCGAGAGCCTTCTGCCTACTCCCTCCTTGGTGGTCACTAATCTTCCTACCGTGGTCTTCTCGCAAGCCAGTGACTTGGAATCTCTTTTCCTTCCTTTTGGTGCTATTGAGAAACTTGAAACGGTTCATGTTGCATGCGGGATACTCACAGCTTTGGTTCAATATTCGTCTGCCACCATTGCAAAGGAAGCTAAGGAAAATCTTTCTGGTCAACTATGGGGTAATCACCAAATCGAAGCTCGGTTTGTGACTTCTCCATCGGCGAATTCATCTGTCACCTCCCATCCTATCGAACCCGAAAAGAGCTTTAGTGATCAACCACTGGCTCTTTCTGGAACACCTCTGGGCAGTAGCACATCCTATGAACAACTTCATTGGACTGTAGACTCGTCGTCTGAGATGCTGAGATCTGGTCCAATTTCCGTCTCTCAGGCCAATAATATCCGTCGACGCCGGGTTTCACTGCTGGGACCACACGGTCATGCTCGACAAAATTCTCTTCCTGCGATCCCCTTTCATGATTTTAACGAGACTATGAGAAATCCTGTTAGGCAGGCATATCTTTTATCTGACCTTTTATCATCTGCTTATGTTTCGGTTGATTGTTAAGATGGAATTCCAACATGGATTTCAGTCACTTGCCTGACTCGCGCGTCTCTTGTGCTTTAACGACCCAAGCCCATTTCAACAACCAACTTTATCATCAGAGCTTCGCTGCTTGATCAGAAATACGTGATTCTTCGATTATTGTATTCTAAATTGCTTGGTTCGTTTGCTTCTTTAACTCATCTATCCTCAATGATTTTCTTACTGACATCTCGTCATTAGCCTTCACCATATTGTCAATGTTCCACCACAAACACTAGCACCTCGCTGTTCTGCACAGGTTTTGCATCCCTTGAATGTTTTCCGTTCCCCTTTGCCTTCAATGTTTAAACGAGCTACCACAGACGATCATTTCTCTATTCCTGCGTTACCCACCCCCCGAAAGCGTTTAATAAATTTGTTTTGCTTGACGACTCGTGTATGATTAGATTTGGAAATTAGTGGCACGTCAGACTTTTGTGATGACTAGTCCCTGTATTTGATTGATGCGGGCTTCTAGCATATTCCCAAAACGGATACCTAAAATATTTCGGTCATGTTTTTAGCTTCGGCGTACGTTGTCCAACCCTTGGGAGAGAGAATTCCTTGAGGCTTGAGTTTGGGCTTCAAATTCAAAGTTGAGCAAGATTTCCATTTAAGTCAGCTGAGATCACAGTGGCTTGGCGGTGAAACGGGTGCAAGGGCCGCATCAACAACAAGTCAAGTTTCTCACTTTCTCCGCAACGACCACCTTCTAAGCTTGATATTTTTTTTCGCCCTTCACACTCACTGTAACAACCTTCGTTTATTTGGTTTCTGGTAATACTACACCTCTCTTTATTGAAGGCGAATAGAACCTTGAAGGCTTAGCATTCCTCGCAATTCGAGTTCAAAATCAAGAACACCTAATAAACTCGATATCTTCCCCTTATACCCACAATGATAACCTCTGTCTTCTTATTGGGACTTCCAGCTCTGCTGGCAACGTTCGCAGGAGTTGCAGAAGCCACGCAGTGGTGAGTTACGACAGTGTTGCATCATATGTTTGACTGGATCTGACTGGGACTCTTTACTAGCAACGCCACATCACCTTGCCCATCTTCTGCCCCATGCTGCAGTACGTCCATATTAGAAAGTATTCAAGCTAATGTCTAATAAAACTGCACAGGTGAATTCGGTTTCTGCGGTACTGGATATGTGCGTTTGCCTTGACTTGGAATTTGACATTCTGGGGAACTGACGACTGAACCCTTTTATTACCACAAATAACCATTATCTGCTGCGCAGTTCTGTCTCGGCGGTTGCAATCCCTTTGCGTCCAAGGCCTTTGACTCTTGTCGACCTGCCCCCATCTGCCAGGATCAAACTGTCAGTGATCTTGTTTTATTCTGACAGCTTGCTTGTGCTCATACTAGAATATAGTTCACCTTTAAGGACCAATCCCGTATTCTGAGCAACCACACACTCTTCGATGGCAATGCTTCATCTCATGGTAAGTCGTTGTGATCAAGCCAACCCATGTATGATGCTGATCTTGTATCTAACTATAGACTGGATCATCGAGAATGGCAACATCCAAATGGACGGCGATGACATGGCTATGACCCTCACTGAAACGAATGGTGGTACAAGGCTGTCAAGCACCCGTTATGTTCACTATGGAACCATTACTGCTAAGCGTGTGTCTTTCTCAGCCTTTCCCGTGCATTCTTTAGCTCACGATGAACTCTTGATAGTCAAGACTGGCAAATGGGCTGGTGTTGTCACTGCATTCATCACCATGAGTGACGTCAAGGACGAAATTGATTGGGAGTTCCCCGGCGCTGCTACTACTGAAGGACAGAGCAACTTTTTCTGGCAGGGAGTGATCCGTACGTCGATTGAACTTGATTGATGCTATTTTTTGGTCTTACCTGTTGTTTATAGCTACTCCAAGCCAAGGAGGTGTCCACGGACAACTTTCGGATACCTTCAGCAACTATCATGACTATACCGTAAGTTTATATATCCGCAAACCTAGTGTCTGATGTCACCCGATCTTATGCATTCTCTAGATTGACTGGCAACCTGACACCTTGAGCTGGGCTATCGATGGAAAGGTTGTCCGCACAGTCAAGAGGTCAGACACTATCGATTCTAACGGTGTTGCGCACTATCCCAATACCCCCTCCCGTGTCCAATTCTCGTACGTCATAAGTACTGAACTATGATTCAATGCGTTCACATTCTTTTTTCAGTATCTGGCCAGCTGGTATCTCTTCAAGTGCCAAGGGAACTGTCGACTGGGCTGGAGGTTTGTTCTCATAATATTCTATTTTCGTCGCTTGAAAATTTATGTTGATTTGTCGATTTGCACAGGCATGATTGATTGGAACGATCCCGACTACAAGGCTGCTGGTCAATTCTATGCCAAACTCAACTCTGTGTCTATCAAGTGTACCAATGCGCAATCCATCAGCGCGAACTCCAACATCACTTCCTATGTCTATGGCGGCACAAACGCGACTTCAAGCACTCCCACCATTATCTACTCCAACCGCACCACCCTTCTTAACGGCTCAGGAAGGATGTTGCCTGCGCTGGGAGGTGTGTCTGGTTTGATGGCAGCCCTTGGACTGGGCAGCGTTATGGCTCTCAACGCTCTCTTTTTGTGATGTGACTAATCATGATGTTGTTTGTTAATCTGGCAATTGTGTCGAGTAGTACTGATTATATGTGATGGAATAATATCTCTGTTATGTCGTCCTTTTCACATGAAAATGCCTTGCAAAGGGTCGTCTAGCTTTTCATGTGTCCATACAAAAGTCATATTTGGATCGTCAACTTACCGCCAGCTAAATCATGGTGTCACCTTGCTCGTTATCCTATCACAGTGTAACAAGTTTTCTGTGCGTTCGAAATTGAAATGATGAATGAGCTTGCGAATTTCTCCAAACACGGCGGAATTTGGACTCGCTGAGCGCCGAGCGGATCAGAAATACAGTTTGACACAGCTTACCCACGTACAACCACCACAAGCACCTACTGATGATGCATATGAAATCCAGATACTCTTAATAAATCACCATGAGCTCCACAAGTCCTTCTGATATTCTGCTAGACGCAACTCCAAAGTCGCCAACGGCGCCTCACACATGGCCTCCGGAGCATGAGGACACCAAAAGTCGCGCACCTGAATTCTACGGTTTCGTTGCATGGACTTCGACCTATCTGGCATTCGTTCTCTACCTCCTTTGGGGTCTGCTGCCCGACGAATGGATTGTGTGGACAGGAGTGACTTGGTATCCCAATAGGTGAGTAAAAGGGTCCTGTGAAGCATTGGCAACGAATGACCATCACACAGGGAATGGGCGATTCTGATTCCTTCATGGACGGTTGTCCTTGTAATCACAACCTACATCGTTTATTCTTCTATAGCTATACGTGCTACACCTGCTTTTGACGAAATGAACTCTCTCACAGGTACGTTCCTTTAGGTCCCCATTAAAGTTGGATATTCATTTATTTATGGGTTGCAGACGCGCGTATCTCAGTCCCTTCGAGAACGGATAGCGGAGAGAATCCCTACATTTCGGCCCTGGAACCCAACGCTATTCCTGAACTATACGACATGCCAATAGGCATGGTCAATCGGGTTCTCTACAGGAACGACAAGGACCGTTCTTCGAAAACATGACTCTGACTGCAGTAGTACTGTGAGGCATACTGCGGTGCGATGAAAATCGCCCTGCGTCAATGATCTATGGCCAAGTGAGCTGCACATAGATAGCTTGACCTCCGGATTTGCTACTATGTTTGCTTTCACACATGCAAATTCTGGCAGTGTCCGTATTGCATGAAATTTTGGTGTGGTGCATTGGGTACATGTCTCGTAACAATAAGTAATGGGTAACGTACAATGAAAGGAGAGGCAATAAAATGGACTCGATACACAGCGAATTGTCATATCGTGGTTATTTGGTTATTGACAAGGACGATCTGGGTGTGTGATTTGAGTGATGAGGACGACTGTCGGATGAAGGGAAAGAAATGCGGGTATGGTAGCTAGGATTTGTGCTATAGGAGCATATGTTTTGTGTGTATTCTTCGTTGTATGATCTGTGGTCGAGCGTGGATGCCTCGAATTCAGTCAATTTGATGTCGGCGGTCATCGTCTGGCTGTGGCTATTGCTGGGTCTAGATGTTGTCGGTTCAGGAGGTGCATGTCCGTGGTTGGAGGAGGAGTTGTCTTGAGGAGAAAGATCAGGGGTGGTTGTTCTCTCACTGGCATTGTCGATGTGGTGCAGCCTTCGGTAAATGTACGTGGACAACACTAATATGTTGCACACAACAAGAGAAACGCCAACCTAATAATAAATAGTTTAATCAAGAATTTCAGAGGTATCTTCAAAATTACGGTCCTACCTGAATGTGACCACTCAAACCCGTCCATACATCATCCTTGATTATGATGTAATAGATATGGACGATGCTTGCTATCGTCGTAGCGACAGCACAGGCAAAGGCGCCACCAATCAAACGACGGTGGTATTTTGAGAGTTTTATCTTCCAGAGCATCGTTAACGGTGCTCCCACAAGCCAAAAGTCTGACGCTAGATCAGCTAAGGAAAGAAGGCTCAGAAATTTATTCAATATTATGCTGCCAGCCGTGTTACTCACTTCCAAGCTCCAAAAACCCGGTGTATACGGGGACACGACAGAAAGGCATGACATTGAAATTAGCGCCACATGCAAAAAGGCGCTGTACTGATAATCCAAACCACATCAAACCAAATGCACAGACTGCCCATTTGGCCCATGTTCTGAATGAGCCAGGGGCTAGCAATTTAACGATCGTAACGGCAACGGATATTTTTGCTGCCCTATGGTTTAGCGCAGAAAATGAGTTCAAACCCGAGTGGAATATTAGGGGCTTACCACAGGGCTGCAGTATAAAATAGAAGCATTCCAATAATGCTAAAAATTTGAAGAGGTCGACTATACAAGCCTTGTTTTTAAAGATGTTAAAAGACCGTTTGCTTTGTTGAAGTCAATACGTACCTCCCATCGGTAGCTCCATGCTGACCGCCCATAATACTATTGCGCATACTTGTGCGAACCCTGCCCAAAAGTCATCCCACCATAGTTTACGAGTGAGATATTGAACGGTCAGGCGCAAAACAGTAGTGAGGCATGCGACTGCTTGAGGGACTGCTACGATGACTGCACAGGAGATGTTGAGATTCTGATACCCCCTAAACAAAAAAAACGCAGCGATGTACAAACCTATGATGACCTGTTGACTTGGTAGGTTGGGTGGAGCAGACATAACACAGATGAAGAAGAGCCCTAATCGTTGTCCGTTTATGAACAGAATCAGAGTACAATTATCATCATGGAGGTTGGAAACAAAGAGAGTGAACCTGGCAATTAATTAATTCGGAGCATGTTCAATCAAGTTCATTTTTTATCTGATGTTCAACGCAGAATATTTCCAATCAAAGCGTACCTGGCCCTACCTGGCCACAAAAGTGGCGACGAAAATGCAATGATCTGCAATGATTGAACCGCGAGAGCCAATAGAAAAATGAGGGCAGCTCTAGTTCGCGTGAGTGGCGACGGTAATGCTTCCGCGAGCTGCAATCCTGATCAAATACGGTTATCGTAACTGATGGAAGCGGTAACTTTTAGCCCTTGGGGTTCTGGTCTGAACACTATCCGATGATACCCCGTTAACTCAATGCCGATTTTTGTTTCCTGGCTCAGGAATTCTGAAAGAACCAATGTAGTTCTCAACACTCGTCCAACCTAAACATCAAGTAAAACTTCACCCTCATGATTTTAAAACTCCGGATGAGTGTTTATTTATTCAAGTGCCAAGCGCTTAAGTGTGAGAGCCCCCCTGAATGAGTTGCAATTCCACCAGATGCCACCGAGTGCCACCATCGTGAAGACCGCACCATTACCACCGATCGCGCTTCAGTCAGTAGGGCGTTGCGTTACTTATGAAGACAGATTACAATCAACTTGAGGGACACGATTCTGGGGATGCTCATTCGAGAGGGATATATCATATACAATCTTATAAAATCCTAGAATCGCTGGCCGCATCACGATTTAAAATCAGCCAGCCAGTCACAGCAGCATTAAAAGACTTGTAGACATTTACAACGACGTTTTTCTAGGTTTCGTCACAATCTTCTTGAATGGTCCCGGAGGGACGGTTTTTCCAGGGGGACCAACAGAAATTCCAAGGTCAGAAATATCCCCTGTCTCTATATCGTATACCCAACCATGTATAAAGACATCCTTGAGCGGGCCTTGTGGACCAGCGCGTCGAACCACCGTCGTGTTATCTGCTTGAAGTGCAGCATAGTGCTAGATATAACCCTCGAAACTTAGCTGGTGTTTCTTATGAGCAAAGGGGGTGCAACTCACATTCGTAATCACAGAGTTTGATGCAATGCGGTTCACTGTAAACCTAACGTTTTCTTCAACCAGAGCACGGAAGCCAGCTGTTGAAACAACCATCCGAATGAGCCACACTATAAGATACAAGTTGAGAAAACGCTCCGAGCGTTCGCACCATCTTTGATACCAGGAGGCTCCACATGGTCTCCATTTGCTGCGTTCTTTTTACGAAGTTCCACGATTTCACGGCTTGATAAACATAAGATGAAGAAAAGTTTGGATTGATACAGCGTCTTACCGGCTGGACGTTTGGAATATCTCTCTGATGGGCTGGATCCATGCTTGAACGGCGCTGCTGGCGGCATCGATACCGGACTTTGGCGCAGATGCAATAGATGCAGCTACACCACCGCACCCATAATGACCCATGACAATGACATGCTCAACCCCTAGAGCCGCAACAGCATAGGAAAGAACGGCTTGGCTGTAACGGATATCTAATCAACGACATAAGCGAGAAGATTGAAGAAATGAACGAACGAATTGAGATCATTGGAAAGGAACTCGTTGGCTATATTCCGTTGTGAAAAGAAAGTTCCTGGAGCAGCATTGAACACAGTTGCTTCATTCACACGGCTGTCTGAGCAGCCCAAAAACAAGAATGGCGGCGCTAAGAGGACAAAAATAGAATGACAGGTATCAATCAATTAGCTCCACAGGCGTTCATTGATGGCGATTTTCACACCTTGGCCATCGTCAGCAAGCTTTTGCAACAGACCAGGATTCGTGGCTAGCATGTGTTTCTTGAATTCTTTATGTCCCGTCGAGAGGATATTTAAAGTGTTTTCGTCGTTTTCCCGGGATTCGTAAATGGGGCCAGCATAAACCAATGAGATGGCCGCGAGTGCAAAACATAGCTTCTTGTATGCGTGCATTGTGATAAGAGTAATTCGATGGGTGTGTCTGAAAGGTTAAGAAAGAAAATGAGTTTCAGGGTTTCAGGATTTGAATGAGAGAGGCTCTGTTAATGTGGCAGAACCTTTGATCAGGATCTGTAGATGGTGAATGGCCCTAGCACTCGTCGGAAACCTGGTAGTCGAAGAAAGATGTTGGATCAAAATCGAAAAGAAATGAAGATGGGCTTGATTGTGAAATACCTTCGATCAATAGCCACAAACGTACGAGAGAAAGTGGGTTGAAATGTGAAAGGAGCCACACATTGAGTCAGAGGTGCGATGATTATTTTATACCTGGGTTCTTTTTGAGGTGCTAAGGCGGTCAATTGTGTATAAGTTCCATGGTAATTTTTTCGAGGTCGAGACTCAACTCCAGCTGATGCCAATCTTGGCGCTTTGCTGCAGACTGAAGGTAGACGTGAGGTTCGAAACTTAAGGAAACCTTGGAAGTGGTTCAAGTCCATAAGCCACTCGGATGCTTTGATTGGCTGAACAAAAAAAGAGCATAGCGCAAGGAGAGGTTATGGATCCATTAATGCACCGTTGATACTGATCATAACCCCTTATTTTGTATTTAAAACGTAAAAATATACTGGCGCTTATTAGTGTTTGCATGTCCTGGTCGTCATTGGTCAACTTATTTTTATGGCCGTAAACAATCATGATGACGATATCAATCCCCACTTCAATTGAGTATCTGCCCCCTCTATTGATTCAAGACTCCTAGCATTTCGATACTTGACTCCATGAGCTGGAAAATAAAGCCTGTGATAGTTCATACCAGCTTCTCTTCCTTGTTCGGTTCCCCAACACTGTGGCGCAAACAAATTAGCGCGCAACCTAGTGAACTGATTCTTTAGGATACATTGGGTGGAGTTACGCTCGTTCTCCGTGATTAGTCTTGGCACGGGTCTCAGTAATAGGTCCATGCGATTTAACGGTACACGCGGTGCTTGGAGTGATGTGCCAGCACGTCAGTGTTGCTTCCATAGTCGAAGCTAAGTATATTTATCCAGCACACAAGGATGAAAGACATACATGTGTACGTATCCCCAGTACGTGAAAATGTCGGGGAGTCAAATGCTCACCGGCTTTCATATATGTTTCAGGTTTTTCATTGCAAGCGTGGTGGTTACCTACCCGTTGTCGCATGTACTACCCACATAGGACACAGGCTAAGGCCAGCTCAATACTTACCTCAGTTAGAAAATTTAAAAGGTGCCGGGATCTGAGAGCCACTGGCCATACGGAACGAACAACCAATCATGTCCAGCAATCACTGTAATCACTTGTAAAAGCAGCTCACTGGCACGAAGTATGAGCCTAATAATGGGGGAGGTTAGACTGCAGACTCCAACAAACGAGACAGACGCAACAGAATGGCGTTGGTGCAAAGCTGAAGTCCAAACGCACCAGAATGTAACATGGTACTGCTCAGCAATGACTTCTAGTTAAAACTGACCATGTGAAATTTACCAGCAAAGTCCCAGATGCAAAGGAAGTCCAAATTTAAACGAAAGAATATAAAACATGTATAGGTTTAGGCTACAGGCGCAATACACCTTTCCTCCAAGTTACATTGCTTTACAATCCTTCTAAAGAACCATGATACTTTGATACAACTATATAAGCCTAATGTCCATCTTTATATTGAGTCGAAAAGAAGAGAAATGCGTTTAGGACCATTCAGATAAAATCATCCGAGGGGCTTCGAATGTAGATATCAAGTCCCGGAAATGCTGCACTTGACGCCAAGGTCTCTCACTGTGACCTCTGGAAAATACGAGTCATACCACGCCTTCGCTTGATAGGTGTAACTTCAAGCGTGTATGTGGGTGCGGCAGCAGCTGCAGAGCTGGCCACAGGAACTGCGACAGAGGAAGTGACAACGGGATCCGCGGAAACAGCAGGGTCAGAGACGGCTGCAGGAGTGACAACAGCAGCGGGGGACGAAGTTGCAGAAGGGACGGGCTCGGAGGCGGCAGGAGTTCCATGTGCGGCTCCTGAGCTGTGTGACGCAGCAGCCTTATCTGCAGCTGCGGCAACGGCTTGGAAAGGAGCAGGGGGAACGGCCACTCCAGGCGGGCCAACCGAGACACCGAGGTCGGAGACCTCACCCGTTTCGATATCGTAGACCCAGCCGTGAATGAAGACGTTCTTGAGGGGACCTGCAGGACCTGAGCGTCGAGCGAGGGTGGCGTTTCCAGCTTGAAGAGCGGCAAAGTGCTGCAATCGATCGTGTTAGCATGAAATTAGAATGACTTGACATGGATCTTACATTCGTCATCACAGAATGGGAAGCCATACGAGACACAGTTGCCTTGACGTTCTCCTCAACAAGGGCCCGGAAGCCAGCTAAGCGGATAATGCAATAAATAAAGTATTCATCCAAAGTAAATGGATACATACGTTCGTTGATTTCAGGCTCTTCAATAAGGCCACCGGCAGCGGCATTCTTGTTACGGAGCTCGACGATTTCAGAACTGATGTTTGGATTAGTTAGACACGAATAATCACCACTAAAGTTAGGAACATAACATACCGGCTGGACGTTTGGAAAATCTCTCGAATAGGCTGAATCCAGGCTTGCACTGCGCTGTTGGCAGCGTCGATACCTGAAGTGGGGGCAGAAGCGATGGATGCAGCGACACCACCACAGCCATAGTGACCCATAACAATGACATGCTCGACACCAAGCACAGCGACGGCGTAGGAAAGGACAGCCTGACTATTAGCCGCAAAACATGAATATAGGTGAAAAGCGGTGAAATGAAGATGAGCATTGCTTACGCATTTTGATCATTAGGCTGGAACTGATTGGCAATGTTGCGCTGAGAGAAAAACGTGCCGGGAGCGGCATTGAAGACGGTTCCCTCATTTACGCGACTGTCCGAGCATCCCAAGAACATGAATGGCGGAGCTAAGAGAATATAAATAGCACGGCGGATGCCAATTTTAGCACCTAAGCGCCAAGTTTTGAACGGAAGGATTTGCATACCTTGGCCATCATCAGCAAGCCTCTGGAGCAAACCAGGGTCGGTAGCTGCGAGATTATCCTTGAATGCCTTATGGCCAGTGGTGAGGACATCAAAGGCCGCAGAACTATCCTGTCGGGGTAGACGGATAGACTGTTCGCGACCAATGATGGTGAGTTCGCGAACTTGCTGAATGGGGTGGGCCATCACAGACGAGATCGCCGTGAGGGCGAAGAACAGACTGCTATAAGCACGCATTCCGAACAAATTTCAAAAAAAAAAAATGGAAAAAAGATAAAAGAGGGGTGGTTGTATAGAAAATATAGGAACCTGTCGAAAGGAGTATGTGAAGCTAGAGAAAAGGTGCAATAAATTCCAAAAGACGACTGTGTGCGTCGGTGGAAAGGGCGAAGCTAGCGCCTGAAGTGTATGAATGAAGAAAAAAAGAAAAAAAAAAGAAGAAAAACCTCAAAAAGAAGTTTTCAACCCGCTACCACAAGTGAACGAGTAAGAAGTGGGATGAAAAGGAGGAGTGGGGACAATCGTTGCGGGGCACGCCCTCTTATATCTCTGCCTCCAAAACGGTCAATTGAATATACTGCCGGTAACCAGTTGATGGGACTTTATCATTATTCCTTGGCGTATTCATCCTGTTAACGCGAGAAAATTCTTGGCAGTGATATAGAACCACCCATGTTGTGATTGCGAACTTGAAATTGAGGGGATTTTGGAGAATTGGGTCGCTAGTGGGTGGGCGAAATTGAGCGTTAAATCTCTCCAACCACCATCTCTGAATCGCACAAAGCAAAAGGTGCTCTATATTCATTTACCCTGCGAAACCTCTGGATCCTAGTATTTGGAGCAGTTGGTAAATGGTAATGTTTTTTTGTCGCGTCTTGTATTACAATTCCGTCTCCAACGACCTTGTATGAGTGTTCTGATGAAGATGTGCATTTTTCAATTGTTGTGCAGAGTCCGACCGACTTCTATACCCCGTTCGGTTAGAGAAACTTCGATAACAGACCCGCTTAGCGATAAGAGCCAGGAGCTAGCGACCAATAGTTGAAAGGCAACAGCATATGACTGGAGGTTGAAACGTTGATGGTCGATGATCGGTGTCAGGCATTACAGGAAAAAGGGCGCAATTGCAACGCCCTGCAATGTATTAAATGCAAAGGAGATGTCGTGGAGCTGTGCGAATAAATTGTCAGTTTGGTTGCGCACATCGTGGCCTATCGTGGCGTCGACGAAGAGTGGCATGAAATGTCTGGAGAACTATTCTACCTGTGTGATCGGCGCCTTCGAATGCCGGTCCACTACCTTCAACTGCGCCTGTGCATCTCGATTGTTCTGAATCCTCGAGGTGTTCATCGTGTATACCCTCATACCTTCAGATGCACATGGAGAACAAGCGACAGTTACAGTCCAATAAGAGCCTGAGAGCCGCCACTTCGAAGCATCGAGATCAGATTTGTATCTGTTCAAAAAACAAACGTGTCCTTGGCAACCTCTGATAAGACCGTATGGTATTACTGCTGAATTTTGGTCGTGTGACAATAAAAAAATAAAAATTTCGAAAAAGGGTCGAAAGTGATAGGGGCAAACGTGTGTCAGTTTGTTTTCTAACGTGTGTTCGAGTGCGCGACTGAGGCAATGGCGACAAAAAGTTGTTGAAGTGGATTGAACTCTGCGGGTTTGGGTGGGGAAGTATGATGGCTTGTATTGGATTGTTGAGGTCCCAAGACATTGGCATCAAGTTTCAATTAAGGCTGTGAAGCGCTCATTGATCTCGACGACCTTTGACACTTACCACTACCTTGGAACGGCTTGGTATCTTGAGTTTTCTCTACCCTTGAGTATGTTGCAAATCTTTTTTCCTTCTTCTGGGCTCTGGTTAAAGACCCTATAAAGCTCGATTTCTGCCAAACTATGCCAATGGACAGCGAGGATATCTTGAGTGAAGCCCTCGAATTCTTGGGGGGAAAGCCAGTTGTCGATGATACCGAAATTCATTATGGACCACTTACTTTGACGCTGGCACCAAAGGTATGGTTTTGTGCTAAATGCATCCGCAATCGGGTTGAAAAGCTAATAGGCTATTCACAGGAAGGCAAAGTGCGATCTCCCTTGCTTGGCCTCCTCCTTCCCTGAACATTGGGCAGGCAATTACCCTACTAGCTGATCATCTATTTTCGCCTGGATTATTTCTGGCCGAGAGAATAGAAAGAGGACTGTTGGATGTAAAGGGAAAGACTGGTTCGTGAACTTTGCCTTGGACGTTGGTTACAACCTCTTATCGGCCATATTCTGCGTGGAATCAGTTCTTGAACTCGGCGCTGGCAGTGCTTTGCCATCGTTGTTGCTCAGCACGATCCCCCCTCCACCCTCTTTGATTGTCATTACGGATTACCCCGATGAAGGAATAATTTCCAATTTGAATCAAAACGCGAAGAGAAATGCCCATCTGGTAGTGGAAGGATGCACATTACTGGCACGAGGATACGATTGGGGAACTGATCCTGAACCTATCCTGTACGATTATTATTTTGACAGATCATCTTTCTTTGAGAATTCTCATTTTGTCCAAGATCTTTGTTACCTTCACCCACAGGTTATGACGTCTTGATCCTCTCCGATCTTCTACATTTCTTCACGGCTCACGATAGTCTTATCGTCTCAATACGCTACTTTTTGGCGAAAACATCAGAATCAAGAGTATATGTCGGGGTAAGTTTATATTACCAGTTGGTCCAGTCGATATCCTGATCAGATTAAACCCCATCAGGCTGGAAAATATACACAACCTCACGTTTGCGACAATTTCCTTGCAAAAGCCAAGGCAGCTGGGCTGGAAATGGAGGAAATCACTGTTGAAGGCGAGGAATGGATGGGCAATAAGGCTGTCAGTGGTCTTGACAAAGAGGATCTAAATCTGAGAAAGGCTCATTGTCGTTATTGGATTGGTAGATGGGAAAAGATATAATAATGGATCTTTATTGTAGACAATAAATGGATTGTCGCGTCAAAGCGCGACGAATGACAAACGCGTGACTTTTGTGTGACCCGACGCGTCAGGGCATTGTCGTGGCTGGATTGGGAAATTCTACTTTCTCAACATTTATTAACCCCAAACTTCTCATTTTTATGGCCATTTAACATTCCCCTGGTGCCACTTCTCCTGATAATGGGTATCACAGGGCTTCTTCCAGCTCTCAAAGCTATTCATAAGAGAAAACACTTGTCAGAGCTTAACGGTCAACGAGTAGCTGTCGATGGGTATGTCTGGCTTCATAAAGGAGCCTACAGTTGTGCCGAGGATATCGCGCAAAAAAAGCCAACAAACAAGTCAGTATCTCATCTTTACGCTCAGGAGTTCTGTCTAATGTATGCGGCATAACCTATGGCAGATACGTCGACTTTGCAATGCACCGTGTGCGGCTCCTGCGTCATCACAACATAGAACCGTACATTGTATTTGACGGAGGACCACTTCCCGCAAAATCAGGGACTGAAAAGGATCGAGATAAATCCAGACAAGAGTCCCTGGCTCGTGGACGAGCTTTAGTTAACCAAGGGAGGATTGACGCGGCTCGTGAATATTTTGTCAAGGCCGTAGACATTACGCCTGAGATGGCGTATCAGCTCATCAAAGTGAGCGCATTTTGCATAACTCTTTTTGCGAGTCTAACATTGCTGTAGGCATTGAAAGCTGAAGGCGTTTCATACGTTGTTGCTCCATACGAGGCAGATGCTCAGCTTGCATACCTAGTCGAGCGGAAGCTCGTGGATGCCGTTTTAACTGAAGATTCTGATCTGCTCGTCTTTGGTTGCCCCAACGTCTGGTTTAAATTCGACCCAAAGGAAGCAACCGTCATCTCTATATCCAGTCACGATTTTTCATCTGTCGTCCGCACCACTAGCGACCCCGGATCCATCTCTCTGCATAAAATGACTCCACCCCAATTTCGTGCAATGGCTATCCTGAGTGGCTGTGACTATCTGCCCAGTATTCCAGGCATTGGCTTGAAGACTGCTGCTTCCCTCGTAAACAAACACCGAACGGGGGAGCAGGTTATAAGGCACATTATGAGGGAGGGCAAAAAGCAGGTCCCGGTTGGATACTTGAAAATGTTCCAAATGGCCGAAAAGTGCTTCTTGCATCAACGTGTTTATTGCCCTATCGAAAAACGTCTCGTGCATCTCACTCCTATAGATGGTCCATGGAACGAGGAATTCGACAGATATGTCGGCAGGTGAACACAATTTTTATATCCTACAATTATCCTTCTCAACATGTTACTTGTAGTGACATGGACCCAACTCTGGCCAGACAGATTGCAGTTGGTGATGCGGATCCGGTTTCGCTGAAACCGATGAAGGATATAAATCCTTCCTATCGTCCTACAGTGAAAACAAAGCAGCCTGCCCGAAGCCCTGCCTCAACAAAAGGAAAGGAGAAAGCCAAACAAGGCGGTCTTATGAACTTCTTTGGTCAGTCCATATCCCTTACATTCGCACAATTCATACAAACGTTGGTTTTAGGCAAAAATCCTGTCATTCCTCCTCTAGCCAAAGCTGAATCTCCGACAAAAATGAATAAAGGGTCAGCAGGAAAGGCTAGTGGAAAGCGAACACTTGCAGAGATAACGGACCAAGAAGCAGTGCAGAAGCATCACAAGAAACATCGCAATAGTACTTCCCCGTCACGCGCTGCTCACTCGAAGTTCTTCTCATCTCGTGTCGTGCGCCGACATAGTGAAGGCGGACTGGGCCCTCGAAATAGTGTTGGCCCTGTAGCAAGCACGTCGCGGCTCGCGGATAAGGAAAACGAATTCGAGCAAGACGATGATTTTATTTCCGAGCCTGAACCAGATGATTCTGTCTTGTCGGTCGTCGTGCATGCAGAACTTGAACAAACTTCAATGGAATTTTCTCTTGACGACTTTCCTGATGTCGTCGAACAGGAAGATGGTTATATTTCTCCTTCCCCTTCCGATTCCCGGGACTTCCAGGACTTATCCTCTCCCCCTAAACCAGATGAACGTCGAAGGGCGTGGAATCTTCCGTCGATACCCCAAAGGAAAGAGATCAAGGGGAAGGACCGTCAAGCGTTCTCAGACGAAGAAGACGATGACTTTGATGACATTGAAGCAGTTTCCAGCCCAATATCTATCAGACGTAAGAAAACCCCTTTTCGACTCGGTAACGGTCAAACTCTCGAGGATTACATTGCCACGCCTACGAGACGGAGAAACCAAGGCGAATCAGGTCCTCTTGGAAGCTCTAAAGTGCTTGTAGCACCCACACCCACACCCGTCAAATCCAACGCATTCGTCCTGGAGGTTGTTTCTCCCAGCGTTCAGCAAGGTCCTGATCTTCGCAGCATGCTTGTCCAGGATGAAGACACGGATATAGGCGTCGTCGATAACGATTATATGGATACGGACCAAAATCTATCATTCGGGCGCATACCGGAACACCCGCCACTTAAATTGGTCTCACCAGATGCTCCTTCCCCAGCGACACCCAATGAGTCTGATGCTCCCATGCAAGAAAGACTGGGTCGCCGAACTATTCAGGTTGACGGGAAAATGGAGGAAATTGACCTCGACGAAGAGCAGCGGATTTTTGACGAGGCTGCTCGTAACGCAGCAGTCACAGAAGGATTGCGCCGAAAGTTTCTTTTCAAACCCGCTGATAGCGGATTTGGACCCTCAGGCTCAGCACGGGAACGAGCTGGCGCTCTTATGAAAAAAGGCAGCCAGACTTCTCCATCGCGCAAAGCCTTGGCTGTGAATAGGTCGCCTGGAAAGCTGACAACGTTCCTGGCTGGGTCTGGATCTCACCGCGCTCTTAATTTGAGGAGAAACGAGGTCAATGTGACTCCTCAAGGGAGACAAACCATGTTGGGACCTGCGCCGAAGTCTGTACCTTTTGCGAAGACCAAGAAGGCGAAGGATGTCCAATTGTCCTACGGGTCGTCATCAGCTGGGCGACAGCCAGGTGTTCTGCTAAAGTCGGAGAAACCTCGTCTATCGAGAAAGATGTCTGATGAGGTTGTGGATCTTACAGAGCTGGACTCTGAAGATGAGATGTTTTCGAATACGCCTTCCAACATTCGTGCAAGGTTGAACCTGGATTCATTTCGGTATGTCCAAGACCTCGCGCTTTATTATATTGATTTTCATTCGTTTTTCTAGATGCTCGTGATATCTATTTTTCTAACGCCCTTCTTTGCGATACTCGTGCTTTCTCATTGGTTTGCTTTGGATTAAATCTTTATGTATAATATGCTGGTGACTTATTTATTCATGATGGGTCCCGGGCCCATACTACTCATAGTATTGTCGCTATCCAACATTTGTATCATACTTTCACAAGGATGGACAGTCTGCTTTTCGAATATAATTCATGCATTGATATTTGTGCTTGTGCATCTTTGAAAATTAACCCCACAATTCGAACTGTATGAATATTTGTTCTCCTCTTGCAACCCTGATACTCACCCAGACTGCGAAACTTAAATTTAAACTCAGATTAACCGGAGATTGAAGTGAAGGTAAAACTCCCGTTTTGCGCGCTTGTTTTACACCTCTTGTGTCCTACCACGACGTCCCCAATATGACACTATTACCAATTTTCACCAAAATGTGCCAGACACCACCATCATGACTCTACTGAAGTCGAAACCTGGGTTCTCTCTAACTGTTTCTCCCATATGTTTGCAGACCAATCGACCCAACCTGGGTTGTATATGGCGTATAAAGGACACCTGTACGTCTATAGAAAGCCTTTCAATCCTTTTGTATACGAGGTGAGTCCTTTTTTTTGGTAAATTACACCCTTATCGGTGACGGTGATGCGCCATGATGCATGTGCTCCCTACCAATTCGCTACTTTTTTGACTGTGCGTCGAAAGTCTGTGGAGCTTCTCAACACGGCCAGGGGATACTGTCCCGTCACAGCACTGCAGACCAAAAGTTCCGATCCCGTCCTTTGCAGTCATATCGCGCAGGTGTCCAATTATATTTGGTCTATTATTGCGGTCGATGAGCATTATTTTTTTGCTCACCCAAGGGACGAATGGGACGCTAGAACTTTCTTGTGGTGCTTGTGAAACGTTCGAAGTGCCCCTTCGATGATCGTTGCGGCTGGGTTGAGAAGAAGTCATACGAGAGGGTTTTCTTTACAACGTGCCAATCGTTGTTGTTTTTTATTAGCTTGCTAACGATGTATATCTTTCACAGGTTATCGGTACCAAGAATGTGGATGCATGGTTCGTACAGTTATTATCATTAAATAGTTGCACCCAAACTAACTTATAACAGATTCTTGTCTGTCGATCTCGTCATATAAAACCGCAAAAGCCAACTGCGAGGCTGAAGCATCTGTGAGGTGTGTTCGGTCTCTCATTACAGGGGATAAACGAGCCCTTATCGGTGCCGTTGACGCGATGCGCTTTGCAAGCCTCTAAGGCTGCAAGAACTCCTTTATGTAACCAGTGGGCAACGTCATTCGCCCGATGTGAGAAGAAAGGTGCCAAAAAAAACTATAGTCCCTGCCCTTTGAAACGATTCATTCTGTTGTCTGGAAGTTTCAGATTAGGCGGATGATGGGCTGTTGCCTGCTCAGAGGGGTCATCACAGGCACTGTCGGTTCCAAGGTCCCTTTCAGCTGACATGGCATGCACCTTGTGAGGGTATGTCGGGGTTGCATAGAAGAGAAGGCATACGAGAGGGTCTTCTTTATCCCATTACACTGCTTAAACGTCTTGCTGACCCCTTCTCCATTGCTTATGTTCATGATTCTAGGTTTGGAATTGTCATCGTTTCCGCCAGGGATTGCCTGAATCATCTTAGAGGCGTGTAATTGCATAAAACACGCTTGCATACAAGGCAAGTTCCTTCTTTTGACAAAATGCACCCTTATCGGTGACGGTGATGGGCCATGATGCGTTGTGCCCGTTACCATTTCGCTAGGTCGCGAATCTCTTCAACATATCCAATGGTTGTCCTTCAGGGCATTGCAGACCAAAAGTTCCGATCCCGTTCCTTAGCAGTCATATCGCGCAGGTATCAAATACATTTTGGTCTACTATTGCAGTTGATGAGCAATATTTTTGCTTGCCCAAGGGACACAAATGGGACGCTTGAACTTTCCTGTGATGTTCGTGAAACGGCCAAAGGGTCATCCCTCTGGCTGTTGAGGCAACTGCCTGGGTTGAGAAGAAGTCATACGAGAGGGTTTTTTATATCGCTATCGTGGTTATGTTTTTATTAGCTTTGCTAACGAAGTATGTCTTCAACAGGCCATTTATGCAAAATCAATACAAATTCGCCGAAGGCCAAGAGTGATGCTGAAGCATTATCACAACTTTGGAGGTATGTTTTCGTCATCAGGATCGGGATAAATGAACCCTTATCGGTGCTGTTGGCGCGATGCGCTTTGCAAGCCTCTGGGACTGCAACAACTCTGATATAAAGCCACTAGTGGGCACATCGTCCCTCCGAGATAATCATATACTACCTGCCCTTCGAGGCCATTCGTTCGACTGTCTGAAATTTCAGATTATGCGGACGATGAGCTATTGCTCACTCACAGGGGTTCATACCTGAGGCAATGTTGTGATTGGATCGACGATGTACCCGACATACGTACACACAATGGTCTTGATGGTATATCGGGGGTTGGCCTGCATTCAACTGCGATGTTATGTACATTTTGTGAGTGTATAGGTCGCGGTTGTTGGTCACTCAGACGATATACCTGCTGTCATTGCCAGTGTGTTGTGTTTTTATGGAAGAGAAGGCATACGAGAGGGTTTTTTTCTATCCCGTCCAGTATACTACTCGAATGTCTTGTTAACTGCGTAATTTATGCCTATAATTCTAGGTTTGGGATAGCTCTTGCAGCCAATGTGACATTAAATTGATGTAGCGGCTTGAAATTATGACTCGAGTATCAGGTTAACACTATATATAGTCTTTCAATTTTCTTTGTGGTATCAATACACTTAGGTCATAAAAACGTATCTAGGGTCATTATCCCAAATTTCGCCTTCCTCGTCTTGAGAGGTTTTCTCTTGTTGGTCTTTCAGATTTCCCAGAGCAGCAGCGTGCTTCTTGTTGAGGTACGCAAGGCGAGTCCGAAGTGTGAATGCAGTCATAAATGAGAGAAATAGGCAACTGGAACAGGTTTAGCGATGCGGTTTGCAAGTTCGTCGTTTCGACTCACGCAGCAGATATGGCATGACCCTTACGGAAGTTATCATTTGGGTCAAAGTAAATTTGGGGAGATGCACTAAGAAGTTTGGTTATGAGTTAGATAAACCCGAACATAAAAACATGTTGCGTACGCACATCGAAACACAATTAGATATCGACACAATGAACGCGGTGCCTACACCTCGCTTAGATGTAGGTGAAAAGGCGTTGGCCGCCCAGCTCCTAAATGCAGGTATCAGATTATTAGGTCTTGTCGTCATGACTGTGAGGATGTTACGCACATGACAAGTGGGAACAAGCTGTAGTTCCCTCCAACCACAAGGAATAACGCGAAATAAGCAACCCCGACGCTTTTCTGCACAGAAGTTGCCAATATAATGTATCCGATGAATGAGACCAAGCAGGAGCCCATGATATGGTATCCTCTGTCCTTGGTGCGGTCACTGTGCCAGGCTTGGAATAAGACCATGAACCATCCGACGACATATGGCGCGACAGTCAGTCCTTGAGCATTAATTGACGAAAACCCGAGGTCTTTGATGAGCTGAGGTATAATTAGCACACAAATTATTTATAGATTATTCGACAGAAAGATCTTACAGTCGGCAGGAAGTAGGAAACAGTTGCGACCCCAACATTGACTGAAAAGCAAAATGATATCAGTGATGGGGCAATGGTCGAGGCGAAACGGCGCTCACAGCTGGCGTATATCAACATGAATAACCAGGCATTGAGGTCCGAAATGATAGCCTTAAAACCACCCCAGCCGGTCAGACCACCATGAGATTGTGGTTTATGATCGCGATTGAGCCTTGCTTGGGCTATCGCACGTTCACGAGGCGATAGGAACGTTGCCGAAAACGGGAAGGAAGGTAGGAAAAATAGGATCATCGCTGCCATTATGAGCGTCGGGATGGCCTCAATCTAAAAGTTCTCTCAGTCAAAAGCAAACGCCGATTTGGAAGAGTATTACAAGGAACAGGAATTGCCATCTGATAATTTTATATATAAGCATAAAGTGGTCGTTAAAACGGATGTCTGACGTACCCAGTTAACACAAAAGTATGCGCCCGAACCAAACCAAAGGCAAGTAGTCCCTATGGCTGCGTTAATACAGGTCTCCAAACGGTGATGCATATAATTCACCCCAATAGCACCTGGCAGTGTACCTGTCATGCACAAGCTTGACCTATGATAAGTACGAGTCGTGACGAAATTAGAGAGGTTTTCGTTACCTGATCCTCAGGGCGAGTTCGTGACTGAGCACAAAGATGAGTTTCACAGATTAAATCGAAGAATAATGGCGTAGACATACCGCTTGTACCAAAAAGAAAGGTAATAGATCATGCCAGCATAGTAGCCAGCTTCACCAATGCCCATTAGGACCCTAATAATAAGCACTCAATCTTGTCGACAGGGCCTAACAAAACCAAGTGTGCTTACCTGAGAGCGAGGACAGCGCCATATCCCTTGGCATAGACAAATGAAAGAGATGAGAGTCCCCAAAAGGTGAGCGACAAAAAGAAGCTGAAAAATTAAATATCAATCAAAACCAGATTTTGTATTTCAGCCAAAAGTAAAGGTCTTACAAGCGATTTGCCCCAATGCGACGTTGCAGCACTATTAACGAGTGGCTCTTGTCAGACAACATTTTACGTCCGAATGAAAATATACCGTTGGCAGGCATTTCCAAGAGACCTACGTTGCTCTGCGTCAGTGCTTAACAAAAACAGAAAATGAGAAGCCACTGACAATACCCAACATAGAAAATGCTCAGGGCAAGGGTCCATTTGTTATTGTTGGTAATTCCCTGATAAACCATTCAGTGATAGAAAAAGCAGCTAAGCGTCTTTCGCTCACAAAGTTGACATTGAAAGCTTTGATGACATGTGCATTTCCGCTAAGGTCAAAGCTGGTTAGACCCCATGCACATGTAAAAACCCGACTTTCTGGATACTCACATATTCGTGCGATCTAATATATAGAGCAAACCACCATCGAAGGGGAGTGAGTGCTATTCATGTACCAATGTTCAGAATGGGCCGCTGCTTCGCACGGCATGTATGAGTCCT
>NHTK01005977.1:0-33192 GCA_002938355.1 Panaeolus cyanescens | reverse complement strand
CTCATTGTGTAGTGGTGTATCACAGTCACGTGATACACTGTACTTCTCGTACCCTGCCAACCCATCAGCCGCGCAGGGTCTTTACGCGCAAAGCACGGCAGCCAGTCCGTTTGAGTGCTTCTCATGTCGTGGGCCTCAGCCTCTTCGCAATTGTTATGGGACGAATATTGCGTGGCATAAGAAGAATTGTGAAGGGGATATTACTTGGTGTTCATGTCGAAGGACTGTTTGGGGTCATCGATCATCTGGGTTGAATCTTGAGAGCATGGGAAAGGCGCTGGTGGAGGAGGTGTTCAAAGATGAGTTGGCGCTCTACGCAGATTGATTACCTGTGCCTGGGGGCTCAAGTAAATGTCATACCTATATACTGGCTTTTAACATGTATTCATATTTAACATTCTTATTGGATCGCACTAGTCATGCATAACGATATCCTGATTAACTCTACCCCTACTGATCCACATATTCATTTATTGCAGCAAGTTCATCCCGAAAAACATACTGCACCAGAGATTTGGCCATTGTGAGCCAGTCGATAGGCTCATTGTTTTTGTGAGGGCAAATAAAGATCGTTTGACGACACAAGCAGTGTACCAAGTCGTGGGATTGCGGACTATGACTGCATATTTTGGATTGTACCGGTAAGCCATTGCAGTCCATACATGGGAGGGGCTTATTGGCCTCCCATTGACGCATTGCTTCTCTGATCATGTAAATGTCAGCCATTTTATACTCCAAATCATTCGCTATGAGTGATTTCCCGCTAAACATGTGGGTTTGACGAGTGAGAAGGCAATATCCGTGGACAACCCATTCACTGTAATGATAACGGCGACCGAGAGCGAGCAACTCATACGGGCTATTGTCCTTCAACGCTGCGTAGAGTGCAACCTTTGCTTTATCCCTTATCTGTGATTATGTTGAAGAGGTCTTAACCAGAGATGCGAGGGGGTTAGGAAGTTAAATAAACCTACCTAGGCCTGATGGTAGTCCCACCCCGTCGCAAGCTCAAGGACGTGCTTCCATCCTTGTACATCTAAATTAATCCTTTCGGATGAATCTCTGAAGACAAGATAATTAGTTAATGCTTTGATATGTGATGCGATGCAAGTGACCTTGGCCATGCCACTGAGAGAAAGGAACGAAATGCTTCTACAGTAATGGTTGTCCCGTATCCTCCCATGATGATCGGGTTAGATACATGAGATCCTTGGATAATATGCGAATGATTGCATTCAAGAGACCCATCCTCAAACATTCTGGAGAACAAGGATCCTGGAATATCTAGATTGACCTTCGGGATTGAGAAAAGGCGATCGGAAATCTTCAATCAAAATGTTGTTAGTGATCATACTTGGGAGACTCAAATGGGCCACTTGCCTGAATATAAACATTCTCGGTATGAAAGAAGATTTCATCTTGAATGGGCCGATGGGTTGACGGTGCATTGACTTTCAGAGATCGACCGTCGCTACCTGTATGATGATCATGATCAGACGTCAGATATTGATCCGTACATCATTGGCACACAAGCGCTAAACGAGCATAAGGTTTACTCACTTGCAGCGTTAGAACTCGACCTTTGTGAGGACTCCATGAACAAAGAGAGAGAGGGAGAAAGGCAAGTAGCACAATTGGTTAACGTCTAGTTTGATTGAAATATTAATAGGCTCCGCTGACGACTTCTTTTGTCTACCACTGGGATTTCCTTAAGCTTCTGACATGCAGGGTGAGAAGTAGCGTTATAACGTTGTACTATTTGAATAAATAACTATTAAAGCGACAATATCGTACAGCGGAAGATCCAAAGCAGCGTCGAACAAAGGGTCGAAAGGGTTTATAAATTACAACGACAGCACAAAGGGCACAAGTGGCCAGGGCCTAGATGCCAATCGCAACTGATTTCAAACGTATAAATGTCGACGTCTATCTTCTCCTTTTCCATTCTTTCTTTCGTTCGAAGATGACCGACTCAGTGAAGGTCACCTTCTTTGACTTCTTCTTCGTCTCGTCTTTTTGCTTCAAAATCGAGCGGAGGCGGACCCTCGACTTCAGCTCTTTATGAGCAGCCGAACCGCTCGACTGCCCACCCGTCCTTGTTGAAGATGAAGTGGCGACTGAGATGGACGCTGCTCCGCTGGCTGTACTGGAACTGTGCCTCATCCTCTTTGGCGCACTTGGTCCGTCATTGTCGGCGGTCCCCTCCTCGCCGAGATTCATGTCCTCCTCTCTTGCCCGCTTTTTGCCTTTGTTTCGGGTTGGGCTCTCTGGCAGAGCGTCATACACCTCATCCTCAAACTCTTCGTCGCTGTCTTCTACTTCCACGCGCTTTTTTACATGCCTCGATCTTCTCTTCCTCCTCGCAGCTTGAGGAGCTGCAGCCTCTGGGGCCACGACGTTCAGCTTATTTTCACGCGTGAGTTTGCGTGGGTGGTTAACACGAAGCTGTCGTGACGCTTCGTATGCCCGTTGACTCGCAAAATATGCCTTTGGAGACGAGCCAACGTATAACCGTGCTAAGGGGCCAAGAGTCGAATAAGTCACGAGCAACGCTAAGGTAACATGAATATTGGACATACCTGCATCTGACCGAACCTTTGGTTTGGTTGAGGACTCAGCGTGGCTCGTAAACTTTGTCGATCTTTGTCCCTTAGGCAGGTAGTTGGCGCGGTTGCTTAGTCTATCCGATGAAACTGAGATCTTGGCTCTGAGATACAGGTTAGTTAATGCTTAGGTCGACAGATGGGGCCGTGCCACTCACTGTCTCGGGGGTTGGTTCTCGGTGTTATCCCTGAAAAGGAGGATTAGTATTGGATCCGCAGGTTGTGATTATGTTATTAGCACACCTTGGCTTGGGGGCCGTCCCTTCATTCTCATCCTTTCTCCTGACAAATCCCAAAGCCTCACCAAGAGCGTTAAGAGCGTTTCCAAATGTCAAAGGCATGGTAGCAAAAATATAGATGTGTGGTAGAGAAATAGGACGAGGACTAGTAGAAGCTGTGGATGGTGGTGGTGGTTGTGGAAGAAGCTGAGTATGTTTGAATTTCTGACAATGATCGGTGTTTTAAGCTCTGGAGACAATGGTGATTGTCTTCCTGCCTAAAGGAGTTACGACGCGACGCGTCTGTCATTATGCTCACATGAAGCGGTCACATGATACAATATAGGACGCGTTTGGTCGCGTCTTATTACTTTTAACTTTTGGGAGGAAATGTAGGACATAAGAAAACGACAGTCTTTATGACTGCTCCTGCGCCTCTGCATATAACGAGCCTAAATATTGAAACACATCCTTTTTCGAATTTAATAGATAAGTCAAGTTGTGTACATCTCAAAGAGGGTCGTCGAACTTTAAGTTTGGTGGTCATAAATCAAGCCTAATATTACAAGGGGTATTAAGATCCTGGAAGGTGTTATATGTACAAAAAATACAAGTTATACAAAGGTCGAGTGGCCAGTGGCTATGCATAAAAACCTATAAAGTCGCTCACTTCCTCCGCCACTCGCTCTTCGAATTCCGCTCAAAGACAACAGACTCAGTGAACGTCACCTTCTTTGCCTTTAGCCGCGGAGCCCCTCTTCCTTTCAAGCTGGGGCGACTGGGAAGTCGCGCCCCTGAAGACGAGCCACCCATGCTGGCGGTGAGCCTAAGTCTCTTTGCATCACTTGGGCGATCCAAATCCGAGGGTGCTCGACTTTCTCCAAGCATCAGATCCTCCTCTCTTGCCCTCTTTTTTCCTTTATATCTTGTTGGGCTTTCGGGGAGGCGTTCGTACATCTCATCCCCAAGCGCATCAATTTGTACCTCTGACTGCCTCGGAATCAGACCCCCTAGACCTCTCCTTTCTCTCTTTTCCCTTCTATCTTGAGTTGGGCTCTCCGGAAGGCCTTCGTATATCTCATCGCCAAACGATTCGATATGTACGTCTGAACGCCGACGAGCTTTTGGCTTTGGCTGCAGATCCTCTACATCTTCCCTTGCCCTCTGTTTCCCTTTGCCTTGGGTTGGGCTTTCAGGAAGACCATCGTACAGTCTGTCCTCCAACTCATCAATCTGCACCTCAACACGTCTCTTGACGAGCATCGCTGTGGTGTTTCTGATTGAAACATGCGAGATCGCAGCCTCTGGAGCCATGACATTTGGCTTATTCGTCATGCTGAGCTTCCGAGGGTGATTCTCGCGAAGCTGTTTTGAAGCTTCATATGCCCTTTGACTGGCGAGGTATGCGTCTGCTGATGAACCAACATATGCTCGAGCTAAAGGAGCGGTCGTCAAAACTGTTATGAGCGGTGACAAGGTAGGAGAAGTATTTGACTTACCCGTTTCAGACCTAATTACTGGTTTGGAGGGGGCTGCCTCAGCATCGCTCATGGACTGTTTTGACCTGTATCTTCTAAGCAGGCGGTTGGATGTCTCGGCTACACTTGTCTTCTTTGTGACTATTCCTCTGATAAAAGGTCTGGATTTATTTTAAGTACAGATGCTTGTAGGGGGCCATGCAGTGTGCCACTCACAATCTCCGGGGATGGTTCTCGCTATTATTCCTGCCAGACGAGGTCAGTGTCATGATAGAGAAACGGGGAGACAGATGCTAGATACTTACTTTGGGGCCGCAGAAGGTGTATCCATGCGCTTTTTTCTCGTTATCACTCCCAAAGTCTGTCCCAATGCGTTCAAGGTGTTTCCCAAAGCGAAAGGCATGGTAGTGTTGTGAATAGTGATAGTGACTTGAGATGTAGTAGATATATAAAGTGGGTTGTGGTAGGAGTGTTAATGCTGTATTATACTATGGTGGTGGTGGTGGTGGTGGTGGTGGACAGAGCTGGATATGTTCGAAGCTGGACAATGGTCGGCTTTTTAAATTCTGGGCAGACATTGTGTGATGTGTGCCAAAAGGGGCTACCGTGCAGCGCGTCTAATTGATGATCACGTGCTAAATTAGGGCAGGCTTGTTCGTGTTTCTTGCGGCTTGCCACTCCAAGCTTCAAGTTAGATCCTCTAAGCTCTTCGAGTCCTTCTCAGCCTACCTCCCAGCGCCATCTAACTGACAGTCCCTCGACAGAGGCTGAAATATAACCTCGATTTATTCCATTAAAAATGCTTTCCAGAATTACGTGTTGTGCCTCACTTGACCTGGAAAGGTTTTCTTTCACCAGTGTAGTAATTCGACTTCATACCATTTCATTGTGACATTAGGTATTCAATAAAGGTGCAGCCATGTTCAAAGGGACCTAATTGACTCATACAAATGCCTCGTGCTCTGGACTATAATTTGGGGAGCTTTGGCAACTTTGCGCTCGATGCAATCTTTTGAACTTGCCACTCCTCACCAGCCCTTCACCAGTACGATGGACCGCCCAAGTTCAAGTTCTATCCATAGCTCTCAATCTCCCCTGTGCCCAGTGCCTGATATGGCCTTCTTCTACGAACCAGTGTACATCGAGGTAAATCTTTCAGTTTCCAGCACATAAGTTTCTTCATCAATCTGGCCGTTTGATGGACTCAACACAGGTCTCTGGAACTCTATTCTGCGTGCCACGAGAGTATTTAGATGTTCCAGGTACAACTTTTGCACAGATGTTCATTGATGGGACACCATCACATTCCGACACTATAGCAGAGGGATCTCATCGCTCAAACCCTATACATCTGGACTTCATAGGCGTGGGGTCGTTTCGCAGTTTCTTGAAAGGGGCATGGCGGAGGTATGTGTAATTCGCGAATGACTACCAGCAAAATTTCACGAGAATATGTCCTCAGAAATTCTGTGAATATTTCTCGGGATGACTGGGTGGCGATTCTCTGCCTTGCACACCTATGGAACTTCACAACGGTAAGTCGTGTTTAAAACCATGTGAAGATGATCACTTACAACTCGATATGCAGCTCAAGAAGGAGGCACAAGAGAATATTGAGACGGGTTGGTTAACGGATCCTCTTTGGGAACAAGACCCAGGTTTCTTTATCAACTTTGGTCGTAAACTCTATATAAAAGAGTGGATCGTCAAAGGATACACAATACTCGCAGACCCATCTTACTCCCTTGGGTCAACCGCGCTCTCCATGGCAGGGTTAACGGAGTCACAGGCAATAAAACTCTTCAGAATCAGAGAAGCAGTCATACAACACCAATGTCGCAAACACAAAGATTGCTCTACTTGTCGCCAATCTGCAAAATTCGATTTATCGGCAAACAGTCGACGTAGTGGGGTGGAACATGGTAGAAGGTCGCAACCGCGACATACAACCGTTGAAATCGCACACTGTGATTGTGGTGACTCTATCTACGCGGGTTACAGCAATTACAGCTGGGGTGTTGTGGCCAATGCCTTGATCGAGGTCATGTTCAAGGACGAGTTGAGGAAGTATGAAGCCGATTGACGGAACCCGGGTGTAAACCTCATGCACCTCTACCAGCCTCTAAGTACAGGCAGTGACAGCTTTTATTTTATACCTTTGTTTTCAAACCGGATTTGTAGTCTAAGAGCCCCAATCAATTTTCTGTAATGCCTTGAAAAAAAAGTTCCGCATCCAACAGCTTTTCACTCAACTCTCACTTTTCGCAATCATGCACAAAGTCTCCCGATAGTTGCAGAAAAAATGTTTTTTATTCATTCTCAACATCATTCAATCGACGCAGAGACTCATGAACCAAAGACAAAGTAGATAAAAACTGACAGAAACTGTAAAAAAGAGTCGTAAAGATACAGCAAGCAAGATCAATGCGCAATGAACGCGGAGCATTTCAAACAAGACCACGAGGTTCCAAAAACAAGCAAAGAAAAAAGAGGACAAGAAGAGGAGTAACGGGGATCATGAAGCGAGTGGAGGGAGCAAGGCAAAGAAGCAGTTAAACTCGAAGTATGGGGTAAATCTGGGTAAACCGGAACGAGGTATGTAAGGTGTGCTACCTAAAATAAAGAAATAGTGTCCAAAGCCACAACCCAAACCAGGATGCCTTTAGTCATGCTTGTAAACCTCCTAGAAATACCAAAGTTCACGTTAGAAATGTTAAAAAATCAAAGAATAAATGGAATCAAACGCACATTGATCTGGTCTCTGAACTCCTTGGCAATCCTTGCTCTCTGGATCTTCTGAGCAGCAGTAACGAGACCGCTCTCAGGTGTCCACTCATCAGCAGTGAGGACAACAGACTGCAGCAGCTCCATAGGCTTGAAGCCATTCTTCTTGCCGACAGCATTGCACTCCTTGATGATCAGGTCACGAACGGCAGTGCTGGCGCACAGCTCTGAAAGTTGTGCTGAGGGGCTAGAGAGCTTGTCGTCAAACTTGGATGGGTCCTTGGCGATAGCTGCACGGAGGTGGGCTTCGTGGGGGATGATGATAGCCATGGGTTGCTTTGCCTCCTGCGTTGCGTGCACACAGATGTTGCCGACGAGGTTGCATGCCTTGTAGATGGACTCGAGGCGCTCAAGTGCGATGTATTCTCCAGTGGCCAACTTGATGAGATTCTTCAGACTGTCATCGTCAATTTGTCATGCAAACCAAAGTTCGGTTATCAGATGAGATGACGAGAAAGAGAAGGACAGATACCAATGGTTAGCAACGGCAGCGGCGGGCGTATTGATGACGACAACTTACCGGTCGATAAGCGATAGGGTCCCGTCAGGGTTCCATTGGCCGACATCACCAGTCCTCAACCATCCGTCACCGGGGAAGATCGTCGGGTCCTCGTTGAGGTCAGGGCGTTTGTAGTATCCCTTGACCACGCTAGGGCCACGAATGCAGACTTCTCCTTGTGGGGGATTGTTCGTCGAGAAGTAGCCAGCATCAGGAACATCCAACAACTTGATTTCAACGGAAGGAACGGGCAAACCGACAGTTCCGTAGCGCATGAGCTCGGGTGGAAGAATAGCACACATGCCACAAGACTCAGTCATGCCGTAACCTATATTAAGAAACAGAAATTGTCAGTGCCCCGTGCCAAAGACCACGCGTTAAACTGTATGACGCACCTTGAAGCACAGTGACTAAGGCAGTGGTCAAGAATTCCTGAGTTTCACGGCTGATAGCTGCACCACCGCTGAGAGCGATGCGCAGCCTTCCACCTGTCGCAGCACGGACGCCAGCAAGGACGACGCTATCGGCGAGTTGTGAGAGAACAGGGGTGTTCCTCTTCTTGGCCGCCATGGCACCGTTGAAAAGGCTCTTCTTGATGGTACCACCAGCATGGACCTTGGCAAGGATACCCTTGCGGATAGTTTCCCATACGGCGGGGACACCAACCATGATAGAGGGGCGGAATGCACCAATATCACCCTTGCAGTTGCGCACGGAGGCGTCGGTGAGAGTCTTAACGCGTCCATAACCGGAAGGCATGCCAACGTAGATCATGATCAATTCGACGATGTATTCCAGAACGTGAGCGAGAGGAAGGTATGCGAGGTAGCTGTCCTCGTAGGTCAGATGGTGACCAAGAAGGACGTTAACGGAGGCAACGGAAGCGACGAGATTGGCATGAGAGATACAGACACCCTTGGGTGCACCTGTGCTTCCGGAGGTGTACATGATGAGAGCTGTGTCGTCCTTGGTCGGCCTGCGAGGCTCAAGAACATCTTCGGACACGGCCTTGCCGAGTTCTCGAATCTTGTCCAGCGAGAAGACCTGAATGGTGTCGCGAACGGCATGAAGGCTGTCCACAAGTGCCTGAGTGGGTTCGCCATCGAAGACGACGAACTTGACAGTAGGAGTGCGGGCAAGAACACGTTGGAGAGTGGGGAGAAGCTCGGCATTCGTGAAAAGACCAACACAGTTGGGTTCATTCAGTGAGTGGGCCAAGCCGTCCTCACCGAGAGTATCGTAAGCGGTAGCAATGGTCGTTGAAATGGATGCGCAAGAGTGGGCAATGATTTGCCAGTTCGGGCTAACGACGGCGAAAGAAGTATGTGAGTTCTAGTGACAAACTCAAGACGTAATTCATTCAACTAGACTTACCTGGTCTGTGCGTAAACGTTGAACACGTCCTCTTTGGTGATCCCAAGGTGAATCAAACCACGGGCCACCTCTGAAACAGCCTCCTTGAGCTCAACGAACGAAATGTACTTGTAGTCGCTGAGCTCAAAGAACTTCCACTTCTTCTTCTCGACGACCTCCTTGCCTTCGACCACCTTCGTAACATCCTTTTCCTCTTCGTGAATACGGACGACGTCTCTCCAGCCTAGTGCCTTCCTGTTTCCGTGCGTCCGTGCGGCGTAGCAAATAATGTCATAGATGGTATTGATTCCCTCCGATGGCTGGGTGGCCAGACCATCCTTGGACAATGAGCATCGTCTAATAGGACCCTCTCCTGCGCCCGCTGCAGGAGCAAATTGGACGGAACCTTCGCCGTAGTAGCCTGGCTTGTTGGTGTGGACTTTGGGCATTGTAGGATGGATGTGGAGAGGAGGAGAGTTTGGGAGTCTGCTATTTGTCACGCCTCCTCTTTTCCCTTTTCCCCTCTGTCACAAACATTGGCTTGGCACGTGACACATGTCACCTCCGACCCGTGACCCACTGATACGCCGGCTAACAATACATTTCTCATTTTTTACTCCTTTCTTTTGTACCATAACCTTCTCAAATATTTCACATTCGAGTAGAAGTTGTTCTTGATTTATTTCTGAATTTTATCTGATTTTATCCGCTATTTTCTATCCAGCCGCTCTTGCGACATTTTCCGCGCGTTCCACAGCCCTTGTCTGTACCCCTGAGACGGTTGTGGGGACACATACGGCTTGGCGTTGTGTCTGATCAAAGAAGAATTTTCCCAATCGAAATGGTCGTCGTCGATCTTCTTAAACGACCACTCCATTTCAGCACGCAGAGGACTCTTCACTCCTAAAGCTAACGTCTCTCAGTACCGACGACGTCTTGCCATGTTCCTCCATCTTTCTCAACATTTCGAGACCGATCATTCTGCAGCTTCCCTCACCCTGCCTCAAAGGAAGATTCTAGGTTCCGGGTGTCACAATAAATTCAATTGATCTCAACGTTCGTTACGCCTGCCCAGACAGCCGAGCTGAACACGCACACGATACTGTGTAGAGGACGACGATAAAGAGCCCATCGCCCTGCCACGATATGTAGACGGTGGTTACTCATCTCTCTTACTGTGGTAAAATCAAAGCTTTACCAGACTTTCCAAGAGAGCTTGAACCTCAAAATTCCCCAGTCACGGACTCCTAAGGCCAACATCTTGAAACCCCACATTATAGCCAAGCCCGCAACCCATGACTGTGCGGTTATCTAATTCAATCCATTTGAATGGGCATGTCCGAGCATGTCCGCCGCTCAATTGAGTCATCTCAGCGCTTTCCAAAGGTCGTGTCAGTTGACGTATTTTTCCTTCATGTCAACTGTTGACTGTTCGACCTCAAGCATATGAATGATCCAACGACAGCCCGAGCATCATGGACAATGCTACCCTTTTTTGCTCGTGTACGACTTTCTAGCCCAGCTTGCAAAATCAGTCTTCAAACTCTGCTCGTCGCAATATTTGCAGTGTTGGAGAGTGTTGGCCGCCGTTGAGGTTTATTGGACTGTACTTGGCCAGTTGATGATTGGATAGTTATTTTGGATCCGAATGCGCCAGGCACACCTCGACGGATCTCTGGCTGGGCGTGAGTGCGCACCAGGGGTCAAAGAAGGTTGCAAACTTTGGTTACAATTTGGTTGCATACCTCCGTCATTCATCATCGTGCTCACTCCCAAGGTCTCATCAACTGGACTTCTGTCAATCAGCCAGAAATATGGCGCTTTGTCTGCTATTCGATGTGGTTTCGACGATATAGCACTCGGTTTCTGAATCCTCTCTGCTGGGCTTTATCTCCAACCACTTCCCCACGACTTCCTGATGGATAAATCACAATCATGATGAGGGGCGACATTACTTATCATATTGGCGCGTCTTCTAGACACGGGTCCATTCTTACAATATGGCACCCCGCAATGGGCCCGCATCTTGATTGCTAAACCCGAGTAGGAGCGCCTTCAAAGGTCGTTTTCGCCCTTCCGTCCTTGTCTACAAAGACGAACATCACATGCATCTAATCCTCGTCGACGATGTAAACAGGCACGAAACATTGCATCCATCGCACAGCACGGACACATAGGTAGGGAGAGGAGAGCGTTGGTGCTTG
Organism: Panaeolus cyanescens; assembly: GCA_002938355.1. Classification (NCBI taxonomy): domain Eukaryota; kingdom Fungi; phylum Basidiomycota; class Agaricomycetes; order Agaricales; genus Panaeolus; species Panaeolus cyanescens. The sequence goes on along the minus strand of NHTK01005977.1, from coordinate 22,053 downwards.
GAATATAAAAATAGCGAACGAGGCCGCCGTGCATAGTGATCATCATGCGTTTCGCTGAGGTGGAAAGGCCAAGGAGGATAGCGCTGTTTAAGAGGGTGTTTAGGTGATTGATTCAAGGTGAGTTATTCTTGAATATCACGCGTAATGAAGAAGAAATGTATGCTTGCGAGACGGAGGAGCGAAGCATCGCGAATGTCTATTGTTGGCTGTGGACGGAGGTGCAGATTGTAACTGTTATTTATCCATGATTGAGAGGGTAGCAAAATGGGGAGATGACGATATTGCGTGATATATCAATGTTAACCTCGAAGCAAGGTATTATCACGGCTTCTGTTTGCGTTTGCAAGGCGCGATGAAATGGCAACCCAGAGAGCTGTACGCGTTACTTCCTACTTCATATTGTACGTTCAATGCAGCTGCGCAGATTCAACATACCGAAGACTTTTACCAGCTTTTATCGTAGCCCTTTCGAATCTCAGTCTATCTATCAGACCTACTAGTCTGCGGATATACGGCACCGGATCTAATATCATGAAGATAGTACCGATGTCGTGGAGCCACTGTGTACACATCATCCAATATTTAAAGTACGTATATGTACCCCAATTTTACATCCTTTGGCAGCTAGAGAGACTAGATCTAGACTGTTTGATCTTCAGCCTATTCAGCGGGATTTACATCCCCTGAATGCCAGAAGCACCCCAATGGGCGCTTGATAGTTGTTCCGCCCGACGACGTGCCTTCGAACTTCCGGCGGGTCAGGGTGAGTGATCGCATCAGCGCTTCCTCCTAATTGACATGGCGAGAATTATGTACAAGGGCGGGTAGCAAGGTTTAGGGGGTAAATTCATCGAGATCTAGACTGCTAGTGCATGAAGGTCGAGAGGCGCCTAAGGCGCATCATCCCGCTCAGTGTACACGCATCATTTGAGTTGATCTTCGATAGCTGCTCATTTGCTTTACCTTATGACATTAGTATGCAGCGGGTTAACGGCCAAAAATACGTGTCTATCTTCATTCTGACCCAAGCATTCCGTTGGAGCATGGAATCCCCTTGAGTTGCTCTCTAAGCATTGGCATGCACGATGACTACCGTTCAGGCCACTTGATATCACTTTACATTCGCACCAACACCACGCGCACTTTATTGATTGACGGGAAAATATGGACATCCACTTGCGAAATCCAGAATACAACGCCAACCAAAAATGCATTTACGAGCTGGCTTAAATGAGGCGTTGGAGCCACAAACCACTGGCGTGTCGGGGTGGTATCGATATCTCGACAGGGTCTTGTTTTCCCCTCACCATTCGGCCGAGTAGAATCATCGTTCCTGGATTCGATTCAACATGTCGCGGCAGCTTGTGAACCATAATCAGTTCCAATTTCGAATGAAACAAAACGGAGAACTTATCGCTTGATAGATGCAGCCTTCTGCGGCGCTCAGTGCATGAGAAAACACGGCGGCTGTTGGACGTAAAAGACTGCAGGGACTTGCTATTATGGTGTGTACCGACTAGTAAAAGTAGAAATTGTGGCCTTTATACTTGGAGCGGTATCCATTGTTGATCAATGGACGAGCTGAAGCCTCATGTTTTCTAGATACCAAGATAGAACATCAAGATATCGTGGGTTTTCCTCCAGGCTAACAACGGGCAGGGTACATAATACGTCGTTTCTTCATTTTACAATCGCAGTACGGAAAAAGGTAAGTTTATTGAAATGATGTATCCAATCTTAGTGCGCGATATGGGTCGCTAATTCCTCAACCGAGCTCTTGCGACGGAAATTAAGATGTCGATACCGCTGGCGTTGAAATGTTGTAATTAGTCGTCAACTAGGTGAATAAATTTTCTTCAACAGTGCTGAAAATTTCGGAAAACCTGTTGATAGAATCGATGCAATCATTATCTTAGCGTAGACTTTTGCAATTGAACCGCTGCTGCCATGCTCGTGGTTCGAAACCCCTAATCGCGCTTATCGGGTCACATGATCCTCATCGTGGGAACATCACGCATCACGCCCTCTCAACGCGTCTCCTGTTCAGTTCCGTGGCTGCTGGCACTTGCCACTGGCAGTTTCCATTGAACCACCTTCGCCTCACGCCAATGCGCTGTGTCACTCTGCAATTAATCTTCATTTTGCTGTACGTTCCGAAATAAAACTGAGAGATCTTTCTACTAGCCGGTATGCTCTGGCTGTCTGCCGCAGTTGCTCCGGTTGCAACATGAGCCATGGACGAGGGACCACTCGAGACGCTAACCCGAGGACGGAGCGAGGTTGTGGTGAAGAAGGTAAATCAAAGAATGTTCAAGTCTGAATATATCTAACGCGTAATCTTGCTCAGGAAACTGGTGGGAGCTTCGAATGTTTACAGAGCCAGCAGAAGGCTGGAGGTCGTGATGCCAGTCCCAACTCATCGTTCTGCACCCGTTTCGCGGGATTATTTTATTAAATATGACGGAGAATACAGTGGTCTCATCGACTCGCTTATGACCTCGATCTCCGTCAACGAGACACAAGATCTTTCCGAGGAAATTTATCGAAAACCCCACATCTTGACGCTGTCAAACGTTCCCAGATCGTATGTCATTTTACAGTCGCTTATTCGTTCTCAGACGCCTCCATGATTGACTATGATAATCTTTTTTCCCAGAGTCAATCTTTCTATGAGCGGAACGGGATGTAAATATCGCATCCCGCCCTGTCAATTTTAGGACGCCATCTAGCCATCCATCGATATGATAGCAGATCGAACACGATAGCGCGTTTATCCGACCAGGCGGGTTTGTCCCACCTCAAAACACTGCTAACTGTCTCACAAAACCTTTTTCTTCCTTCCGTCACCATACACCGCTTCCTACCACTGTTATGCGAAGTGTTCTGCTACCCAGGCCAAATATTCTGCAGTGAAATCTGACATGAATGAGGACAGGTTCAGAAGTTATTCGGTGCTCTTAAGCACCTCTCTTCTCCCGTATATCCATGCTGCATACACGTTTCTGGTTTACGATCCTGCTTCTGAGGGAAAAGACCGACTTCAAGGCTTGCCTCCTCCTCGCCCGTTGCCCTAACCCACTGTCCTCTACACGCAAACCCTAAAAGCTAAAAATCCCTTTCGATACATCACGGATTTGAGAAGATCACACATTTGGTCTCGGGTGAGACTTTTGCATCCTATACCTCCGATTCCGATTCCGACAACAGGATGCGGATGAAGGAGTGGTTGAAGCTAGGGGTCGAGGTACACGGAAGGGGGAAGTCAGATGCCTTTTTTGCCCGTTCAGCTGGTATGTCATGGGTGTGCTAGATTCTCGTCGATTAGGCGTCGATGCGTCTGCGGACATTGCTGGTCAAGAAGGATAGACATCAAAGGCTGATTGGATGCGCTGGCTTTCAATCCGACGAGGAACATGTTTACGGGTGCATTCGGTACGTCTTCCCTTTTACATTTTGATTGACGACGTTCGACCCATGATCAGTATGACGACGATACGAACACCTAGACAAAGAGGCTAGATCGTTGCCTGCCAGTGCATGTTTGGATTGTATACGTCATGCAATCCGTCGTCAGGGGCTGTGGTCCCTCGAGGCTGGATGTGGTGCTGAAGGGACAACTACAACGCTACATTATAGCGCCCAAGTCTGTGAGTATGTTTTGCAAAATTAGATATGTCGTTTCTAATGACGGTCTATCACCTGGTTGGACTACAGTGGCTTCTGATGGGCAAGGGTTAGATAAATGTGTTGAATGGTAGGCCACTCGCACCTTCGACTCGCGGCCCGCTCAAATCAGTGTTCTTGTTCACAGAAGGACTTCTCACACTCTGATCATCTGGTTGGTATCAATTAACTGCCTGCAGGCGTCTGGAGAAACACGGATATAAGACCTACTTTGGCCCGATTGTTGAATGTGAAAGATCTATGATTCCTCATCGACGCTTTTGGTCAACATTCTCCGTGCTGCCTTTCCACTGGGATCATATCTGTCGATTGTTACTCTGCCAACTTTGTTCATGAACAAAAAGAGTCATATTTTCTACTGCTCGTGAATCCTCCTGGTGCTCACTCGCTCTCTGGCCCTGTTCGCGTTCACCATTGGCTGGTGCAAGCTAAAGATGCTGGTGAAGACGGGCTTTTAGGCGTACCTGTGATGTCATTTTCCTGAACTCTGTGAACTGATTCAATCTGGTGAACTGGTTTGCCATTCTTACGCGACCCTGACTTCACATTCTTGATGGGACCTTCCTTTTTCAACATCTTATCGTTATCGATGAACCCAGATGAACCTTTGTGGATAAGTACGAGTGGTCGGGTTCGAATCGTCGCATTCCAGATGTTCAGAGACCAGGTAATGGGAACAGAACAACAAATGGCTATTCGCTTTTGTATCGCTTATGTTGGGATCTGGAGCCAAGTCACGAAACGGATTCTGATGTTCTGGTGCAGATCCTCGAATTTGTGGCATTTACACATTGTGGTCTGTCTTCTTTCGCTTTATTCTCCATTACTTATGTGCTGATTTTTAACCCAGCAGGTTGTGACATTTAAAAAAGGATTTTCCGTGCGTCGCATCAAATCATGGTCTTCGACAGCAGTTATTCCAGCATAGCTATTTTTCGTTTTCTCGCAACTGGCGTCGTGCGTATGGCTTCTACGAGACGCCTCGAGAAGTAGACAAAACGAGGCAATGTCGTAATCTTCGCGTGCTTTGATGGGGAGTATTCGTGGACCTCTTTGTCAGCCTCGGTCTACACACCCTGGTCCTTTGCCTCCTTTGATGGGTCACGAACCACTTTGAATTTGGCCAACGTGAACGAACAGCTTCGTCAGGGTATCGCTATGAAGTCGCCGTTTCTCTGACATGCAATCGTCGTCGCACATGCGCTCTCCTGGATTCTTTTCGTCTTTATTCTCCGTGCTTCATATGTGGATCGCAGTTTGGGTTTCGCTTCATGTCTTAATTCTGATGTGATACCGTTATCACTATGCGGAGAGCACAGTTCAAACGTTCAAGTTCCCATTGCTCGAAACCAAAGTCAGTACTTCCCTCTTTCTCAGGAGAATACGCTGTAGTTTGCTCGGTTCTATTTACTGTATGTATACTGCGATTGGACAAGTTCAAATATATAGCATCGACCTTCGATTTCGATTTAGACAGAAATCATCGAGCTAAATGGGTCTTTCCAGCAATATGATAACGGCAGGTTCGGCATTGTGAACGTTCCTAAGCCTACACACATTGTTGAAAGGAACGTAGCTTTGGCAAGTGACACCACGTAAGTCTTGCTATATGAACTCGATATGTAACTGTTGAAAGTGTTCTGCTGTACAAATCACAGCGTATCAGTTGTTGTATGTCCTTATCATACACATTCGGATCTAGGTAGCACATGATGGCTTCTTGAGTGCTGTCTACAATGCCCGTGGTTGACTGTTGATACATTAGGAGGATTTAAAAACCAATTCAATCTGTCAGAAATTTGTTGGAGAGCTTCCTTATAAGGTGTGCTCACCCCATTTTCTTATAGGCCATGTTGCATGCCTACTCGGGATCGAGCTTTCCATTGAATGAGAGGCGACACCTGTGCTACGGGTTCTCCTATACCAATTTATATATGTCTCTGGCTTATGAATATGTAAGCTACAGCCTGCTCCAGGTGGCTGTTGACCGTCCAAGTGACCCGATAGGATGGCCAAACTTTTGGCGACGATCTATACCCGGAATTATATGACCAAGTCCTTCTTGTGGAGTAGTGCAGAACTCTGTCAACAGCCCTCGGAACAAATTCCTTGTTACCCGACAGACGCTCACTAATGCTGTCCCTATCTTTTGACGTGCGGAGAAACTATGGAAGATACATGTGTTTGTGGGCTCTCCTCTGCGTGGATAAAATGGTTAGCTCAATGAAATATGAACGTGGAAAACCCTTCACTGCATTGTGTACATGCAACTATATGGAAATATAAGCTGGTTAGCATATAGCAGAGTCAAAGACACAGTCCTTACTAGGATGGCGGCGGTGGAGATGAAAAAGCAACCGATCAAATGGACCTTAATTGTAACAACAAAGTCTGGACTCTGGAGTCGTTTGTACTCGAAGAATAATGGAATATTGTTGAAAAATAAATGGTTCAAGTTTGTGCGCTAAACATTGCCGTTGCAAATGCATAGCATTTTGCATGCGTGAGCACCGGATTACTGTCCATGTCTGACACGCAACAGACGCCCTAAAGTTAGTGAGCGAACCCCAATGTGAATTGAAAATAGTGCTATGGTGTCCCTATACTTGCATCGAAACGGAAACAAAGAACTTCCAAAGAATCGTCCAAATTCCCAGTGGCGTCCAGATTGAATGTTCCAGGAGATGCTTACTCCCCCTTCTACGCCCTGCCCGCAAGAGCTCGAGCTCTTTGATCAGAGTTTCTTCCGGGAAGGCGAGCCATGCCGGCCGCCATGGGCGATAAATGTACAGGCTCTCAGCATCCGTCTAGTACACATCGCCTTCGCTCAAGCGACCTGTAATAGAAATTATGCCAGTTCAAAGCAGTCGCAAGCCTGCCCATGCGATGAGCACGCACCTTGGCTGATGGGAGACCTAATCGAGTATATTCCCACGTTCATTAGTCGCGGAATCTGTGATTGGAAGTGGCTGCTTCGCGACAGAAATAGATAACCGTGGAGTATGTTGCACAGCCAATCCATACATCTAACCAGACAGAGTCCGGAAGGTGTGGATTGCAGGACCGCTGGACTGATGAGAGTCTTCAATGAGACCGACTAGAACTTTTTTCGAAAGATCTCACATTCGTCGTCTGCTGGGAGTGGGCCTGGGCAATGGTAGGTCCCAAGTCATTTTATATCGCTTTTTAGCTAGGAAACGAGAAAAAAGGGTTAGAATTATATGTAGCCCCTCAAATACGCGGTTAGATAAGGCTGTAAGTCAATGCGCCGTCGAAAGGGCCTTAGTCAAGCCCACTAATTACCATGTTTTCACAAGGTTATTGTATGGTGAGCTGAAGCTGCAACAGCAGACCAAGCGATAGATGTATGTAATTCAGTCAGTAGATTTCCTGAGCTGTCATGAAATACCTTTGTTTGTTCAGGTGGGTGCCCTAGGTGCGATTCTAATGCCTAACCGAATGGAGGAAAGTCTAACGACCCATTTTCGGGACGAAAGAATTCGTACAACCCAAGTGGGAACTGCTATTATTTACAGTTCTTGTCATACACCCAATACACACACTGAATCCCAATAAGCTTTATCGCAACATATAATGCAAGGCTGTAAGGTGAGCTTCGATACTGCCGCTTGCTGACGTCGACTTCACCTCAAGACATGAGTTTTGTCGACAGAAACTCGCAAGCCTGTTGACTCGGGGAAAGTCAGGTTGAAACTTGACCATATCCTGTAATCCCTGAGATGACTAGTGCTCATTGGGACGTATTCCGTGTTGGTGGGACAGCGGATTGACGTCTGTAGGTATGGCCGTTAGGTTCATCTACTCATAAAAGCAGTTCGATTTGCCACAGAGATCAGTTCGGTTTCCATAACTGGTGATTGATTAGATAACTTTATTCTTATCAGCACATGCTTAGGTTGTAGATAAGAGAAGGACTAAAGGACGATTCATAGAAGTGATCTGCGAGGAACTCGAAGATCTGATCTCTATGTCCTTCAAACTCTTGATGCCTGGAAACCTAACTGTTCCTTTGTCTGTAAATATCGCGACGGTGGCTTGAGTAGGCCGACTGAAGGGGCAATACCTGGCGGCACCCTCGAGATGATTTGCACCCTTGGGTAGCCCTTGCTCACGATTTCGAAGCCGAGCATTATCCGCATTTGCGTCGGTGAGTCGGTTTTTTTCTGATCCTATTTATTCGTGTGCTTGCATACAGAGCCTCCATCCATATTCAACTGTTGCAACAGTCTTTGGTCCACCACCCGGCTAATTGGCGGAGGAACAGAATACGTGGCCATACACCAATCTCTTCCTTGTTTCAAAGATTCGTACTAATGAGAAGTTGGACTAGCACCGATCTCAACCCACGTTCGATTTCTTCAGCGTTAAAATGTTAACTTTTTAGCAGTTCTGCAATAACAGACGATATTGGACTATCTTCGTAACCCTCAAGCAGTGGATAGAATTGTAGTGATAACTCATGGTATTCAAATTCATACACTGGATCTAAGTAATCATGAACTTACCTTCCTCTTGGTAGTCTGACACTTGTATGCCGTCCATGAGGCCTGAGGCATATAAACAGGTTATCGAAGCCCTTCTCCTTCTCATTTCGTTAGGGAGTCTATGTGTGATCGACAAACGGTGTCCTCAGAACGGTCAACACCAGTCTTCTTGAATTTGAACATAATGCGGACCAGGTCAAACCGCCAAATGAATTAAGAAAGCATTGGGGTGGGTGATCTATCTTGCGAAGTTGTCTTGCGCTTCGAAGGCCGCAATCGCTGCAGTGTCCGCAAAGATGCCCCGGTCAGTTTGGCGCATGGGTGCAACGAATGGCATACATAATGATCAGAAACAAAAGGCCGTCATTTGAATTCGAGCATCACTGGGACCTGCATCAAGAACAGAATTCCACAGAGAACCTCTGTTCACATAATTGACGTGGTGGCTTAATTCAGCAATCATCATTGTCAACCAGATGAACCTTTGGCATTTTAAGTCCGAGTTACAGGATTACTGAGGGTCATGACCTGGTTGGCTGGGAATTCGAATAACGCATCAGGAAGCATACGCATGTTCTATGAATACCCGCGAACCGAATGGTCTTTTAGCGGTTCCAACGATCGTCCGCCTTGCCTTCTGCCTATCTCTACTCCCGAAAGCGGTATTGAAGGAGATGTGACACCTCTTCCCTTTTGTATAATAACGGGAAGCAGAGGCAGGTATACGCGTGAAGTTCTGTGGCCTTCGAAAAAACATAGCCTTATCTGAGTGTCAATGACGAGGTACAGTGGAAAAGTAGAGCAATATTAAGAAATACCCTGGACATCTCCAGTATTTCGGTCTATGAAGTGCTGATTAATTCAAGTTCGCCGCTGTTGAGATACTGATAAAAGTCCTTTGCCGAGGAACACAGTGTGAAAGCCAGTCATTAAGAATATTCCGAGGCGTCAGGGTGGCCTCGAGGCTGAGGTCTCAATGAGGTCGATGATAGTTCTGCTATGGGTTAAAGAATGAGCAGGACTTTGGGATTAAACAGTGGCTTATTAGGACAACTAGGTCGTCTGGAGCAAAACGGGAGCTTCCCGAGTGCCAGTTAGTAAGTAGCAAAGATGATACATTTAATCTTACGGCAAAGAGCGTTGATAAAGAAAATTAATGCCTTTTGGGTCCAAATTTATACGTGTTCCTTCCAAGAGTATCGAAAACGAAATTCACATCTTCGAAATGACGAATTGTGATACAAATGAAGGCCTACTTGGAAGATAGTCTATGAGACGGCCCGTCCGGTTGATTGTTGACATTCCCAAAGCATGGGTTCATACCATTTGATTCAAATGTCACTCTCTTTCAGCGCCCCACACACGCGTTTTCAGTCTGTTCAGTGGAGCACAGCGGGAACTTGGATGAACACATCAAGTGGATTTAAAACGCTCCAACATCGGGTGGTTTTGGTCAAGGGGTCAGGCTGCGGCGATTTACGCTGGTGACGAACTTAGTAGGATTCAGAAGAAGGTCATTGAGCAGCGAGGCAAGTGTGATGTACTGATGTAATGGCATCTTCATGGTCAGATTTACGGGAAGGGATTATTGTGGTGTAGCTGCGAGGCTTTGAGCCTTATGTATGTTTTGACTCGTCCGATTCAGAAGGCAGGCGCTTGTATAGAGTGATCGTGGTCGATTATTTTACTTAATTTCGCACAGTCCTCGCGATTTAATTGAACCCCATGGGCTGCTGCGATCTAAGCCTGAGTACAATGACACTACGCGTTTTGGGGTACATCAAAAGCGTTGCTCACTCGGAACACTTGAGCTCAGAAGACTATGAAGTGACGAAGTAAAATGTGAGGAAGGCTGCTCGGAAAAAACTAAGGTTCATCACCGCACACAATAAGCTTCTAGATCTATGACGTGCCGGTTTGGCCAGATGAGACTAGGGTTCTGGTTATCTGAAGTAGAATCGTGCCGTGTTGCGAACCGTTTTTCATATCAGCTGCTCTGTATGAAAGTGTTGTTTTCTTCCATTGCCCTCGTAATAGTCTGATACTCTTCTGTCGATTACTGTACGAGAAGCCACTAAGTGCCACCTTAATAGGACCACCAAACAAGCCATCTGGGGATGCTGCCACGAGGCATAAATTCGTCCTATGACATGCTCAAGGCCTTCGAATTCGAACATTGCGCATCCGGGGTAGGTGCATGCTAACCATGAGGCTAGGGTCCTGAGGAAGGTTAGTGGCTTGTCCCCAGTAGCTTATTTTGTACGTTTAATCCCGTGTGATATGCGTCATTGATATTGGGGGAGGTGGATTGAACTGCGACAATAGCGGTGGTATTAGAGGCACATTCCAACGCCTTTAAGAGATACCAAGGACGAGACCTTATAATCTTACTGTTTGGGTGCCCAATCGACACAAAGGATGTCAGCCATCAATGTTCTTTAAGTTCTCCAATCTTCTGCGCACGTTTGGTCTGAAATCACTGGTTTACATTATCTTCGGGGGAAATGCACATGCATATCGCTGCTCATTTGAGACATAAATAGCACTTCTTACATACGCATAAAACCACCCAGTTGCAACGTGGTTCTTGTCACGACACTCGGACCTAGTACCTTGGTCTCTGGATGGACAAGGTATCGCTCTAGGGAGATGGATTTTATTCCGTTCTATTGGCCAGTCATATGTATGCACTAGGTCATATTCAAGGTTAATAACTCCTGTTGCTATAAATTAGCGACGCACTAACTGCACGATATCACATCTGCCCCTAATGGAGCGCAACGCGTCGAATTCGGAAGCGCAATCGGGTCTCGTGATGCTAAGGCCCGACAGCATCGCCCCCGAGACGCAGAATTGTAAAGGACGGTTGACTGATTTGATTCTGCTGACATGACATGCGTAGTTGCACAGATATTAAGATCCCCGAAGTATATTACAATAACCGGGCTCACTTATTCGAATGAAGTTAACAAGTCGAATGAATTGAATTGCAAAGAAGCTTCTGTCCAGCTGACACTAAGTTATGATATCAGATATGGTTCATGATATAGGTGCGTATGGGCACCGGCTACTGTGCCTACTTTGATGTTGATGCGCTGATGAGCTCCATCACTGGGCAATTGAGTCTCTCGAAGGACTGACAGGTCGAGTGGAGCGCTGACAAACTGGCGGAAGCTTTCGAAGCACGACTGATATCTTTCTGAGCTCTATTAGGAAAAAAACAGAGGTATGGGTCCTGTAGTCCATTTTAAGCTGCGTTGGTGAATGTATTGCGAGAGGTCAGGCGCTCGCGTTGAGCCTCGCGCGGCATTTCACGCGCGATTTCGATGCGGTATAAATGTATGGCACATAGGAGTTGTGAATAAGATAGGAAGAAGTGTGGGGTAATAGCGTGAATAAATATGGCTCACAAGCTCCGTCGGCGCCAGAAGTGAAGTGTCTGGTAAAATAGTAGATCCATTCAGTTCAAAGCCTTTCGAACCACTGAGCTAAACTGTACTTACAGTTGATACCATGTGACAACTGGTGTACAGTAGATGTCGACGTCCTGGACCGCTACATGACCGATACCAATGCTCTTCAACGTTAACAAGAGGGACAATGGAAGCTCTCCTTCAACTCAAAGGCTACACAAGCTAAGTATGCCTTCACATTAGTAACCCCTATCGTTTCTTTATTAAAATGTTATCTGGTCTACCTAGGCAAACATCTTGCACTGTACTTGTACTAATGGCTAAACTTGTCGACGTCCTTCCGCTGTCGCTTAGGAGTCATATTACAGTGAAGCGCCCTATTTACTCATCACAAAGAAGCCTGCATTCAGCACCCAACAATAAAGCACCATCCAGGTCACCGAGCTTCTCCAATCGTCCGTGTCGGTTCGTCGAATTCGAACCTCCCGGCCTTCGTTCCGCGCTCACTTCAAGCCCCTTTTTTCCCACGTTGGTCCTAGAAGCGCATCATGATGCGTCGAGGTGCTTCGTCTTGACTCGATGCCGCAGGATGCCTGAGAACGAAACGGCATTCGAGGCGATGCGAAGGGGAGGAATGGAGAGCGAGGTACTCGAATTCCTTTTATAGTCTGGACCTACTGAGTGTTACATGATTGAATGATTGATGAGCCTTTTTATTCGAGGTTCTGAACGGCGTTGAGTCATATTGATGCTTAGGGATATGTGAGTTGGTGACTGATACTGAATGAGGCATGAGTCCACCGGGCTGGCTCAGTTCCCCTTGTAGAATGTGGGATAATGAGTCACTGACGATGGCTGAAAGACGCGGATGATAGTCCCAATGATCAGAATGTTACTGATATTGTTCGCGGTTGAGCTCGAGCATAGCATTGTATGTGGGAAGTCTTCGAAACGACAATTCGGGCTTGATGCGCAAACATCTCTCTGGAACATTCGATCTCCAATGGCTAAATTCTAATATGAATTCTATACCATCGCGCTCCACGCCTTCAATCCAAAGTATTTCGGACTCGGACTTAAGTACCAGTCTCACAGTCATACGAAACGAAGAGCCACGCTATAGAAGTACGACTCCAAATCCTGTCAATGTCAACTCGAGATGAATGGTAGAATGGGCGTTCGGACGATTATCCCCGTTCCGTGTCCGTTCGTCCGTTAGCGTGGGTGTCCGAGTCGCACTGTATTTCTGATCATTCGAGGAAATGCTACTGTTATAAAGTACGAGGGGAATGCTGATTCGGGCGTGTTCTATGGAAAGATGACCCTGTTTTGAAATGAAGAAGTGCATCTAATACATACCGAAGTGAACGCCTATTGTAAAAGCTCGAGAGAATTCAACCCCTGCAATAAATTTTGGGAATAGATGAGTACGTTCTCTGCAAAGGATCGACGCGTGAAATGTGATGTCGGATGTGATTTGTGCATTTGCAGTTGGATTAGCCTTTTGGATTTTGACGCGTTTCACGAAAACATAAGGCGGTCAACCTTCGCGGCACGCATCAATACCTACCGCCCTACCTCGTAACGCCTGGACAAAAAACTTGAATTTTGATCTTCTCGAGTTTACCCATTACTCCCATCTGCAGCTGCAATGTGCTGAGCCTCAGTCTCATCATCAAGCCACCTCACATCGAACGTTAATAGAACATTGAATCGAAATCATCGAAACTTCCATATCCATACTCTTCATCTGCAATCTATTCTCCGCAATGATTGATAACGTTATAACCTTGTTATGTGTTTGTGTGTATTACTATCCGTTTCGCATTGATTTGACACTGAGCTTTATTTGACTTGTTAGACCCAACTCAAAACATCAATTCAATCCGAATCAAGCCAGGAAAATGAATGATCCAACTCAATAAAATAAAAAGCAATGGAGTGTACTAATGAGGAAACCCAGGGATGTAACGCTGGAGGAGGGGCGAGGAACCGAAAACGAAAGGCGAGGCAGCGGACGTGCGGAGGAAATAGGGGCGGGGCGACATGAGTGATGATGGTTCTGATTTCTTTGCGTTTTGTGTTATCGCATGTTTCGTCCGATATGTTGTCATAATGTCGAAGGTTCTGGGCCATCCGCAGGCATTGGCGATGGTAGGGCTGTCCGAATGGTATGGTGCGCGTGTGAATTGTGTCGACATGGGGGAAGGGGTTCGAGCTCGAGTAGTCTCCTCGATCGGTTGTTCGAAATAACATACGATTACTATGTATGTAATCTACGTATAAAGCAGAGCATATTACCAGTCATATTCATCTTCCAGTTTTAGGCTAACACTATTACTGACCACTAGTCTAGATAATTTACCATGGGCAGTTATTTATTACTACGGTTTATGTGTAAGACTCAACGCAGCTCGCGTCTCTCGGGTCGCAATACCCAACTTCAGCTTAACCCTCTCCCCATCTTAACTCGTTGCCACCCTCCCAGACTACGTGCTAACACCAAGCGTCATACTTGCACTGCCAACCACAAGTATATGCAGGACCCCAGGGTTCACCATCGCCACAGGGCACCTTTTCATCATCCCAACCCACAATCGGCTGTGTTATTTCCTCTTTACAAGCGTTCACAATTCCAGTAAGTATTTATAGGGTACAAAAGGTCCGTCGCATAACAGCTCTACACTGCAAAATAAGCGAGATTCAGGTAGGGTTGCTCACTCGTGTATGAATCAAGGGACTCTTGGATAGGTGGTGCTTCAGATGCTGGCTTGGATCACGCGTTTTGGCAGGCTTAGTCTGATGTGAACGCCTTTTCCTTCCTTATTTTCCTGCATAAACTAGAATGATATAAAATCTCCCACTTGATCATCGAAAGAATAAAGTGTGGTTTTATCTCCAGGTGCTATCTATGATAGGCGGTGGAATAATCTATGATCTATTCTTGGCTACGCTCGCATATGCGAGTTAATGTCCGTTCGCTTGGTCAGGGACTTTTGTTCGATTTTCATTTTCAGTGCCTATGGTAATGATAATTATAAAAAAGTTACTTGTTATAAATTGGGGGGCCTTGTTTATGGAACCTTGATTTTGTGATAAATTCGAAGATGGAAGAAGGCACCACTGAATCCAACGCGAAAGCCGCAGGGTAGGCGGGATGTTTAGTGAGTCGTGAAGAAGCTGAAGGTGTGCTTTAGGTTTTTTTAGGTTATGGAGATGGTATTGACTTATATGCATGCGAAGGACGGTTTGAGGCGGGGGCTTAGTTCCTCGTGTTCGATGCCCACCTCTTGAACCCAACGCTCCAACCGGCGCGAGGACGGTCGAGCCGGGTGATTGCTGAGTTGGAATATCCAATGAATGGGTCGGAGGAACAGAAGGAAGTTATGATTCGAAGTCAGTTATTAGTGCCATTGTAGTTATAACAGGCAGCATGACTAGATGATATTTGAATAAATACAATTTTCGATGCCCGACGCGAGAACATGCTGACACGGCGCGTGTTGCTCAATTAGGAAATAGGGGCGTTTCTGACTCGAATCAAAGTTCTGGCTGTTGGCCCAATATTTCAAGGAACTCTTCACACTGTGCATTCAATTCGATTCAAATAATAAAATATGCACAGCCGTTGAGCGTCTTATGCGCAGTATGACAGTTGGCATAAAACGATTAGTCCAGCGTTAGCGAGTACAAAGCCGTTCGCGTGCGGAGGTGGAGGTGGGGGTTACTCATTTATGAGCTTGAGAATGACTTGATTGCATATAATAATGCAGGAAAGGACAGCCCTGGTGTGTGATCTAGAACTTCGAACTTCGATCGAACAGTCGGGTGAAATGGGTTTTCTCACAGCTATGACTCGCTGGTCAGAGCTTTACAAAACTCCTCGAAGGGCGGATGGGAAACGTATAACAGGATACAGGTTAGGAGTACACCCACAATGAAATACAGGTTCAGTTTGTCTTTCGAGTAGTGGAGCATTTTGTTTATGTGATATGTGAAAATAACTTCTACTCAGTGATTCCAGCTATGGGCGCATTAAAATGCACTGAATGGGACAAACTTCCCGTGCAGAGCAGGGATGAATGATATAGGGGTCTAGACATGAGCTCGGGGATTAATGACGACATAAGTGTCCAGAGAAGGGCAACTGAAGAGACCGCCTGCAAGGTGCGTGGATTCGTGTTCCTAGTGGTGCAGATAGTTGTGTGGTATGGCGGAGGTGTTCAGGAAAAATGACAGCGGCACTGCAGCGGCAGACTATGGATTTGGATGTCGAGATACCTATTGACCATGGATACAGATAGATGTACGTGGTGAATGATAGATATATTAGATGTAGATTGGAGATTCTTTTTGTCATTGGACATGCTGCAGTGGCACACACATTGAACTGGTGTTTGAGACGGCAATGCTATTGGGTATAGTATGGCGTATGTATGTCTTTTGGGTTATTCATAAGGTGATTCGAAACTTGTGGAATTCGGAATCGGAGTAGGGAAGAAAGGAAGTAGGAGGGCGAGAAGAAGGAGTATTTCGAAGCTGAAAGATTAGACGGTAGACCATGATCAAAAACATGTTTTATGGGAAGTAAGTCGAGAAGAAATAAAAATACCAATGGTGGCATATGGATATGTTTTTTTATATAATATGTAGAGGTTCAGATGGACTGAGTGGACAGTCTAAGGAAAGACGATGTCGGTAATCGGAAGTGTTTTGGTTGTTCATTGAATGGGGATTCGATGATAAGTAAAGGGTTCAGGACCGAACATGAGGACGTTCTTTGGGCAGATGATTTGTGTTCTGCCTCATGTTAGACTGGTTGCATTGTCGCCAAGGGTGCCTGCCACTCCATACGGAAGAAGATCGGGAGATGCCCAACCAAATCGAACTGGTTCGCAATCATGCCATTTGTACCAAAAAGGAAATAACGCTGACATTATATCTCTCCTTGCCAATTCTTCTGTCTTCCTTGATCCCCTTTATATTTTTTTTCCTCCTCCTCCTCCATTCCGACTGTGTCTCTATTGCTTCTGCTAAATGCCCTCTATCCTCAACCTCAAGTTCAAAGTTGGTCGCTTTGGCGACTTTTTCATATGAGATTCTTTTCTGACTTGATCTCCTTTTTTTTGCTTTTTTTTTCCGATTTGTTTCGTGCATTTTGTCTCGCCCTTGCAAATATTTAGGGAAATAAGTCTTTCGTCGCGTTCAGCAACCTCAATGACACAGAATCTTTAACAAAAACATGGAAGGTACGCAAGTTTTCTGTTTTAAACTCTTTTTTATCTAAAAACGCTTTCAAAGGTCTGTACAAAGGTCGCCAGTTACCTCGAACAAGGGCAGAGACTCGAGAACTTGAGTTGGAGGTTATGGCATCTCCAGAATCTTATGGTCGACACCGACAATGCAAAGTCTAAACGCGAATTCAAGAAGCTCAGCAAGTGTATGGGGGACAAGTTGGACAAGGAGAAAGGCCGGTACGTCGTTAAGCGCCCTCCATCAAATCAAACCCTTGACCCTAATACTGCATCATCATCTTTTCCGTCGTCCATAGGAGCATTGAGGAGCTCGAAGCTCCTGATTTTAAACGCAATCACTCCACTGACATGATTCGCCAACGCGCTGCTGAGAAGGAGCGCAGTCGTGAGGCCAGCCAGAACGCCCCGGGTGTTATTAAACGTATGCAATTCACCTTCAGCGTTGACCAGCCCTCCCAACCTTTCATGACGCTACCGGTAAAGAAGCCCGACACCAAGCCTTCAGCAGAGTTTGCGAAGCGTCGTCCAGGTGCCGCTTCAACGAGCTCATCAACAGCTGCTTCTCGGTCCAACAAGGATCAAGAGGACACTGTCATGTCTGATGCTACTGCTCAATCTTCTTCAAATACCACTAGCTCCAACTCACAGCTTCTTCACTTTCCCCCTCTCTTCAGTAACGATTTTGGACCATCAGCTCTACTTTATGCCGCCCCAACGCTCACGACCTCTATGAACTACGGCGAAGGGTTCAACCCCACTGGAACTTCCAGCGACTCTTTCTCCATTTCTCGCCCAACAATCGAGCTTCCGCTTGACGAGATCCTGTTCAACGACGAAACAGGGTCTGATAACGGTTCAGCGTCCGGCGATAACCATAGCACTGCCACCACCGCCAACGCCGCCAATACCGCTTCCACCAGCACAACCACTGCTACCGCCCAGAGCATTTGGTCCTCGGGCGATCTCTCCACTGCGAGCATCGTCCGTGCCGATGCTCCTGAAAAAGCTGCATCCCGAGCTTCTGCGGAACGACAGGAGCAGCAGGATGTGGTCATGGCCTCTGTGCCATCCCACTCTTCCTCCAACACCACTACTACCTCTGTCTCTACCCGTTCTGCTGCTGCATCAGTAGCGGCTTCCACCAACGAAGAGCCCGGAGCTATTTCGGAGGAAGAATTCCTATCACCCGCACCCAGCACTTCCCGCAAGGCATCGTCAATTTTCAAGAACATCCCCCCTCTCTCCCAATCAGTGAAAGAAATTCTTCCCGAGACAGTCGCTCCCTCCCGCGTCAACTCTATTTATGGGACAAGATCCAGCACTCCTACCACCAATCGTCCCACTTTGACTCTGCGCACGCAGAACACGGTGTCGACGAGAAGTTCTGGACCTGGTGCCACTGCGACAAGTCTCAACCCGGCTGTTTTGAGAAGTGGGGGTCCTAACTCGGCTCCTGGGGGAGTCAAGGCCGAATGTTCTAACTGCGGTGCCACTCATACTCCTCTCTGGAGAAGAGGATTGAATGACGAGTTGAACTGCAACGCATGTGGATTGTATTGCAAGTTGGTCAGTATTTTTTTTTCTTTTCTTTTTTTCTTTTCTTTTTTGCTTATTTTTTATTTTATGTTTTAATTAGCACAAACGCCCTCGCCCCAAGAGTATGCGCAACTCTCATGGTGAAGGCCGTGCTCAGGTGGCACCTCGTCAGGAGACAGTTGACGTTATCAGTGAGTGGCGCTTTGAACATTTCTGATTATTCTTGATTGGAAACTGACATTTCCATTCAAGGGCATCCACCTGCAGCCGTCGCTGCTCAATGCTACAACTGCCACACCACCGCTACTCCTCTTTGGAGGAAAGATGACGAGGGCAAGACCGTCTGCAATGCGTAAGTAACATTTATGTTATGTATCATGAAACATTTTTGTTGATAAGCTTCTTCTAGATGTGGTCTCTACTATAAGCTCCACGGCTCAGCTCGCCCCATTTCCATGAAGTCCGATGTCATCCGCAAGAGGTCTCGTCATGATGCTCGTCGTGCCAGTCAAGCTGGAGGCAGCCCTGGCGCCCCTGAAGATACCCCATCAGCATCCCCTGGCGTTTCTCGTCGTGCTTCCCCCGTCCGCGACGCTTCCCCCACCCTCGCGCCTGACAGCTCCACTGCCCAGATCTATGACTACTCTGAGGACATCGACTTCCGCTCCAGCGTTGCTGGTGCTGGAACCTCTGAGCTGCTCAATGCTCTGGGTGGTATGGATGGTGGTCAGCAATTGTACCAACACGCCTACGTTCCTTTCCCTGGGCCTTATCATCCTGATTACCTCATGAGTATGTATGGTATTCAGAGTGATGGTCTTAACTTTGCGGGCGTTGGTGCTGTAGAGGGCAACAATGGTGGTAATGCGGGTGGTAATTCTGCGAGCTCTGGAGGAAGTGGTGCTGCTGAGCCTGACTCGAGCATGAGCCCAAGGTCAACGAAGAGAAGGAGGATGTCAACCGACTCTGCTAGCGAGCCTCCTTCCAGTGCTGTGAGCTTCAGCTCATTCAGCGGCGACAGCTACTCGCCTGCGTCATCGATCTCTGGTCACTCTCACTCTCACTCGCACTCGCAGTCTGGGTCAGTGTCGCACCACAAGAGGAGCTCGATGGAGTTCCCTTTCAGCACATACAATAGTAATGGCACCATCAACACCGGTCCCGCCCTTAGGGGACCTGGCAACACGTTCTGGCATCCTCCCATGATGCCCCAGGGCGCTGGCGGTGCCCACACTGAGGACACCACTATCTTCCATCCTCCCATGCTTGTCCCTGCCACATCTTCGTCGTCGTCTGCCTCGTCATCAGCCAACTCCTCTGCCTCCAACAGTGGTAACAACAGCAATGGCAGCAGCACGAGCTCAAGCAGTGTTGGTTCACCTAACCTCAACGCTTCTGCCAATGCTGCAGCTGGGAATGGCAAGGATAACCATGATTCACCCATGGACTTCCTCCACCCACCTGCCATGATCCAGGATGACGAGTTGTTCTCGGCGTACTTGCACCCACCGATGGCGCTCGCTGACGACGGCAGCAGCTCGAGCTCAGGAAGCGGTGGTGACGGTCAGGAACATCAGGCTATGTTCGTGGACAGTTACTTCCAGTAAACGTCGGGACGTAGTTAGGGTGTACAGCTGTGCTGTCGCTTTGGCTCGTTCATTTGTGATGTTTATTGGTTTTAACTTTTTCTTATCTATTTCACGACATGGCATGACCACGCACGACATCTCCGCTCTCGTTTGCTATTCTATTTTTTGGGTCGTCTTTTCATGGCTTTCTTATCAACATTAGATGGATCAGGATTTCCGTCGCGTTTGTGGTCTTTTTTCTCTCAAAATCCTCGACAAAATATCTTTTTCAACATCGATCCAAGTTCAGCCTGGCCTCTCTCTCGGTCTCCACAGCATTGTCCCACTCAGCATCATCCATATTTTTTCTCGGTCCCTTTTGGTGTCCCGTCTTCGCAGCATTTCTTTTTGTTTTGCAAGCACTTATATTTTTTTCGCTCTTCCGGCTCTCGTCTCGCTTGTTTCGTGTTATCTTGCATGTATCCTTGCCTCGCCCCTGTTTTCACGACACTGCTCTTTTTTTTTGTTCATCCCTTTCTTCGTCGCGCATCTTTTCATCATCATCATCAAGTCATCCCGCATCGTTCACATCGTATATATTTCCTTGTTCAACCATACTCCTCGGACCCTCTTTCATACCCTATCACACCTACCCTACGCTACCTCATCAACTTTTTTCTACATTATCTGCATCCTGATTATCGTTATCGCTTTGGTCTTCTCCGCCCTTCACCTTTTCTTCGTCACGACACCTCGCACGCTATCAACGCTATCACATCCCACTGCTACAGACGACATACATGAGGATTTACCCCCGCGACGCATCAACCATTCAACTGCTTGGTCCGAATTCGCTACCTCACTTTTCCATCGCTTTGTCGACGTCGCGCTTTCCTCCTTACGTCGCCTCGCCTCTTCCTTCACCCTCCAGATCCAAAACGCCCCCAAGAGTACCCTACCATCAACGACAATACTAACTGTTCATATTCCGTTTTCTCCTCTCTGTTCCTATTTCCTCTGTTTCCTTGTCTTTATCTCTGTTTCCAATCATTGTCTGTTGTATACCAATCCATATTCAAGAACTTCAGTCCATGAACGCCCCAAGCCCCCACTGTTTTCAACATTATCATTGTTTACGTGTCCCAATTTTCTATTTTATTCCGCGAAGGACTCGCGCGTTCCGAGTCCCCTAACAATCAATCCACCCTCCACTTTTTTTTTCAACTCCAATCCGATACCTACTTACTTACATCCCAAAGTTTGATTTGATTTGATTTCAATTCAATACAATTATTCTTCCGAGTTGTTATTTTGTGCTGTGTGACGAGTGCCCCGCTTTTTGGTGTCGATCGTTTTCACTCTTCCTTGAACTCGCCGCCAGTGTTTCCCCGATGATGGAAATAGGATGGACGGGTGTGTTCGCATGCAGCAATGTCATAAGAAGTTCTGATGCTGTGCATGGTCGAGCGCGTTTTTCTTTGACGTTTTTACACGTATACCCGTACACCATTGGCATGCCAAAGCCGTTGCGTTTTCTTCATCTTATTATTATCATTATTTTTATTGTGGTTCAACGTTCAACCTTGCACCTTTTTTTCCGATGTGCATCCATTCTTGATTGTTGTCATCATTGCTTTTCCATTTCATTTCAAGTACCCATCACACCCCGTTTTCATCGTTGGACATTCTCCGAATTCATGCCGTGAGCTTTCCCCACTCACTTGCCTCCTATCGCCACATTTTTTACGCTTCTTCATTTCTGACTGGGCTATTTTTATTGGACGGTCCGTTGTTGATACTTTGCCCTTGCATCCATTCGCTGTCGCGCTTTTTCTTCTCTTCATGCATCACTCGCATCACGCTCTGTTCAGTGTTCACTGCCCCTCTTCTCGCACGTTTGTCTTTTGTATGGTCGTCATTTCGCCGCTTCCGGCTCATTTTGTTAGAGTAGAATTCATCATTGCATACTGGCTCGCCGTCATCATCATCATGTCATGGTTTCTTTTGTAGTACAATGAATCGCTCACCTTCAAGTTGGTTTCTTAGTCACCCCATCTTATGTCTTTTTTTTTTTTGTTTTTTGGGCCTAGTT
>NHTK01005976.1:0-33169 GCA_002938355.1 Panaeolus cyanescens | reverse complement strand
TTGGTCGCTCGGTTTCGCTCGAGGCTGGCTCGCGGCAACACTACTGAAAGGGAGGGTTGAATAAATTTTAGCAGGCTCTGTCACAACGATCCAGACTACAGGTATAGACGAAGTTGAATCATAGCAATACATGAAGTATGGCTTTCAAGTTCCTCTGAGGCTGCTTACCACGTTTTGAGCCTTCATATGGGAAATAAGAAGATGTACATCGATATAACCCAACCATGATGCACATCATGGCTTTCAAACAGTTTGTATTGACAAGAACCAAGAACCAGCAACCCCGAAATTGCGAAGGGAACTGCCATTCGGATGTTTCCAGATTTATTACCACGCTTCCTCAAACACAAAGTCGCCTCGATGAACGGTCGAATCAACATAACAATCATCGAAGCCTTTTTCATAAGTTCGGGTCGACTAACTGTATCAGTCCGTTGGCTCGTCTTTACATGTTACTATTCATAGTGAGAAACTAAAGTCAATGCACCTTTTCCTTAGGATTTATCCACTTTTATGCCACCTTCGTATATTCCATGACTGACAAGATGAGAACGGAGTCTATAGGAGTACGACAAGACTTGGACGTAATGCACTCAGGCAATGAGTAGATGGTTGGCAAGTTAGGATGATGCAACACAGGCCTCGGACAGAATCGACAGAGCCGTCGCAGATCGAGCTCGCAATCGCAACGTGAACGGCTCCGGGAAACTAATAATAAACAATATGAGTAATGAATCCAGACCATTAGACCGCGTACTCACCTGAGTGTCCCAGTAGTGAACGCATATTTCGGTAAAACCTCAAGCCCAAACTCATCCAGACCCGGAAGGACATCACAAGTCGCCAACGTCGTCACGATGATCGAGAACAGGGTTGCCTCTGCAAAATGACTACCAGGACATGCCCTCCTGCCAAACCCAAAGACGACATCCTTGACCTTTTGCATCTCAGAATCCTGCCCATTGTAACGCTCGGGTATGAATTCCATGGGATTTTCGTACACCTCTGGATCATGTAACATATGCCTAAAACGATTCAAATGTTAATGATTTTTCACGTATCTAAATGGTGATCCAGCACGATACCATATGTTCGCATAAATCGGAGTGTCCTTGGGAATAAGCATGCCCATGTATACATCATCTTCCTTTGAACTATGAGGGATACCTTGATTTAAAAAGCACGGCAATGCGTGAGGAAAGGGTTTCAGGCAAATAATTAAATTGCTTACCCATGGGAGATGCGGTACCCCAACGAAGGACCTCCGTAAGGATACTTCTGATAAACGGTAGATTCGGTCTATCTTCTAAACACGGCAGCCTGTCCTTCCCCACGACCCTATCAAGCTCTGCCTGTGCTTTCTTCTGGATTCTTGGATTGAGAATGGCAGCCATGAGGAACGTAAGGGCAGACGATATGCTCTACATTCAAATAACGGTGTAAGTAGTCAGAAGAAAAAGAGTTAGAGTAACGGACCGTATCAAGTCCACCAGCAAACATCCCTGAAGCAGCCCACATCATTCGTTCTTGAGCTTCCGAGCTCAACTTTCCATCCGCTTTTTGAAGCATTTCCCCAAAGACATTAGGCATGCGCATCTTTCCAGTCCACTAAGCACACTTTCCGTAAGAAACAACCGGCAGAAGATAAAAAGGGACACTTTACAATGTTATCTTTACAGAACGTAGTGGGCGCATTTATACCTTCCGCTACCAGCTTCTGATGCACTTTCGCTGTGGCCTGGAACCCTGTTCCTGGCATCCACGACGGAATATGACGCACTGTAATATTTCATCAAGCCAGAGCTCAATACGAGTGACAGAAGAACTTACGCCAAGGGAGAGAATCAACAAGGTACGTGCCAGGAACGCCAATGTCATTAAAGTTGCTCATCACCTGTAGAGGAACAGCCAGCATTGGATCATCGCGGGATTTCACATCATATCCATATAACGTCCTGATGATGATGGTACCAACACAGCTACCAGTCTAGCGTCAGCAGGGTGTTACCGGGCGCAAAGTTCACGCAACATACAACTCCGCCTCAGAATGCAGAGAACTCGGATCGTCAAGAATTCTCCTGACGAAGTTTCGAGCAGCTGTTTCTTGCACGCCATGGAAACGAGGACTACTGGTTGCCGTAAAGTCACCAGCAACAAGCTTGCGCTGTTGGCGCCATTCTTGTCCGTATGGATGAAGTACAAAGGCGCGGCTATATCCGCATCTTCAAAACGCGTCGAATATTCAGCGCTCCAATACAAGCGATCACAACGTCAAAACTCACAGAGTGATCATTTCCTGAATGCAATTCATCAAGTCGTGAACCTGCCTAAATTCAACGAAATTACACACCTGTCTGGGTCGATCGGAATGCATTTGCTTCTCGAGTAAGTCTCTTGCAACGTTTTCAGAGTTAATGACAATCATAGGTGATCCGAAAATCTCCAGATATATGATATCACCTGTATTCAACCATCAATCACTTCATCCCATCCCCCAGATACGCTTCAACAGTAGCTTACCATATACTTTGGTCCACTCCGAAAACGTCATCCAAGGCACTTTCTTCGGGATCTGCAAAACATTTCCAATGACTGGAAGACGCGGTGGTCCTGGAGGATACTTCTTTCTCCATCGAGCCACCAGAAAAAGCGAACAAAATAGCAAAGCACCGCCAGCAATCGAAGCCTGCATATGGTGATCCATCAGTTACAATGAGAAAGAGAAAGAAGGAACGCTTGAGTTGCTGAGCAGCGGTGGTATCGTCCCCAGCAAATTTATACTCAAAAGTGAATTCCTAAGTTGTCAGTTAAACTGTTGGAGCATTCTCTTTTCGTCTATAGCTGGATCCTGAGAATTATAAAGGCCATTCTAATTGGCAAGTGCAGTATTAGCAGTTTCGCAGAATTGTAATGCAATAGACTAATAAAAACGTACGATTGTGATCCCAGGTTTTATGACTAGCTCTCTTTCTGCTGTACAATGCATACCAAGTGGAGAGTCTAAGATGACCATCAAAGTCAACAATGAAGCTTTGAGGAACAACCGAAGTTCACGACCATCCTGGCCATCAGCGGTGGTGCTCGGTTTGATCCGTAGGCAATGATGCCTCGATGCATCTAATCTAATCTATCACCCTTTTTCACCCTTATTCTGCCTCCAATGGCTCAAACAACCCAATAAAAAGGATGAGGACACCCATCGAATGAACGTGGAAATAAATTTAATACAGGTTTCGAGTGCGCTCTATCTTCTCTGGGACAACGTACAAACGTACATTTACAATTATTCGACATTACTCTACATCATTATTCAATAATAATCATAATTTAAAAACCAAAAACGAGTCATCTATGGAAACCATGCCATGAAAGACTGAACCAAACACAATGCGGGAAAATAGTCCAAGACGTAGTGGTCATAACGACGTCGACGAAACGAAACATTAATGAACGGGGTCGCATAAACTATACAAAATGAAATGGTTGAATCCAAGTGAGGAAGAATGCAAAAAAGGAAGACGATAAAAAGACACGCAATCAATGAAAAGTGCAATCCTCCAAAGTATAACCAACAAGCCAGACACCAGCGATCATTATGCTTAAACGTCGATCACCCTGCGGCCCTTCGGCGCGTTTACAGCGTCCGTATCCGAATGCATCATAATCAACCCCAACGCCTTCTCGGACCTGGGTCGAATATCACAAAGAAATTTACTTGGAGTCCTATATGTTATCGAAACAAATAAAATGCCGTCAGTGTTACGAAGATGACGATATCGAACGAGCACTTCATTTCGTTAGCCCCCATTCGACTAAAGCTGCCGAATAACCCACATGACTTCCACCAAAGGAAACCAAAATAAACGCTCACCTGAAAATCGGATTCTCAAACTTGACCTCGGGTTCGACTGCTTCTCCTCGTTCATCGATAGACTTAACCACATCAACGGTGGCCAGCATCGATACAATCAGTATCCAAACAGAAGAGTCAACCAGGTTCATTCCAGGGCATTGCCTTGACCGAAACTTTAGCGCTAGCTTCTGAAGGAGTGTAGGGTTCATGGAAAGGGGTGACCCACCTCCTACCAAACCCAAATACATAATGCCTCGGATCCCGCTTTCGGTCAGTATCGGCGTCTCCAGAGCTCTCCATGAACCGATCAGGATTAAAAGTGTTTGGGTCAGGGTAGAGCTTCTCATCGCGCAGGATTGCCCTACGATATTAATAGGACCGGCATTAGTATAAATAATGTCTGAAACACAGGGGAGAAAGCACCATATATTAGAGAAGATAAATGCGCCCTCTGGGATATACTTGTCGCGATAAATGTCGTCCTTGGTCAAGCGATGGGGAAGACCTGCATATATTTAGTATCCCTGCAAACTCACTGGAGAATCACTTACCCAATGGTACGGGGACACCCCACCTCAAGCACTCCAGGTAGACGCATTCGACTGTTCATAAACATGAGTTAAGCTTCGAACCGCTAAAAAACTCTCACCGACCATATTTCAATGCAGATCTATCCCCGAAGCTTGGAATCCTAGTCTCGCCTACAACACGTTCAATTTCTTCTCTCGCCTTCTGGACCACCTCGGGATACTGCATTACCGCAAGAAAAAAGTGGGAAATCGTGGCAATAGTCGTATCGATGCTACCGCTGTACATCGAGTTGGCAGTCCATTTGAGGTCAAACTCAAAAATATCTTGACGGACTCCTGAGTCGTTGTCGGATGATCTAGAAGCGCTGGATCCTGACGCAGAAAACGTAGGATCATCAAGAAGAGTGGAACAAAACGACGGCTTGTAAAGCCCCTTTTTCTACAATTAAAACGCAAAATCAGTGCATATATGCGCATCAAATCGCGTAGAGTACCGACCATGCTGCTCTTTACAAACTCATAAGGCCGATCAACAAATTCCTCCATCTTCCTTTTCCAGACCTTTGCATTCGTTTTAAATCCAGTGCCAGGGAAGCTGTCCGGAAGGTGCTGCAGACTGGGAAATACGTCAACAAGCCAAATTCCCCCTCCAGAAGCGATTTTGTTCGAGAGAATATTAACGCATTCTTCGGCCATATCCAAAAATTCATCGTTGCCGGTTTCTGATGGCTCGTATCCATAGACGACGGAGAGAGTAAGGCCGCCTGCGTATCTCCTTATATGGGACTGGTACGAAGCAGGCGAGGAGATGAGGCGGCGAAGGAAGGTCAGTGTCGACGATTGAATGAGTGGGTGGTACGTTGGGATAACAGGATTCCCAAATGCCTTGTGCAGCAGACGACGTTGACGCTTAGACTGGTCGTTGTACTGAGTGAACGCGACCTAAGCATAATGAAATGGAAGCGATTGAATGAGCCTGGTCGCGGTCCCGCCAATTAAATGAAGACCCCACTTACCATATTCTTACACCCGCACCTACACAAATAGAAAAAAAGCGCATATATGCGTCAGTTTAATTAAATTTCCGAGCAGACGCATGGCCGTGGCGTGAAAGCGACATGGCAGGAAAGAGAAGAACTCACAATTCCCCAGCCATAACGAATTTTGGCTTGTCAGAATAGATGGCGCCACGCTTATCGAGCAAGTCTATTGCTGCTTCAGCGCTATTGAGAAAAATGATCCCCTGGCCTAGTACATGCAGATAAACGACATCGCCTAGTAAAGATAGCGCAGGTGAGTACGATGAAATAAACAGACCAATAAAATAATAAAAAGACGGACCAAATTGCTTCGCCCATTTCGTAGCGGGTAACCAAAGCTCCTTTGCCGTGAGATTGTTAACGTTTCCGAGGAAGGGAAGGGGCTTCGGTCCTGGAGGAAGCGGATGGGAGGGCTTAGACTTTCTGAGGAAGCGATAAGAGGTAAGAGCGACGACGGCGACGACGATAAGAGCTGTTGTCGTCGTTGAGAACATCTGTGAAGACGTCCTGCAGCTTACTCGAATTGAAGAGAAGAAAAAGAAAGCCGGGGATGATGCGGCATAAATTGGCTGCTCTCTTTTAAATCTCCTCCAAGTTCGGGCGTTTCCTTACCTCATTCAGTATTTTCTCGGCCCGCTCTTCACTTTACCTTCCAAGTTAAAGGTGCTTTGACACAAATTCCACCTTACAACCAAGAAAATAAGCAAACTTTTTGACATGGTGAGAGTGTTGGAGTCGAAGAACATAAAAAAAATCAGAAAATATTCAAATAAGAATAATAATATTCATATCGCCTTTACGAGACCTGAGAGGTTATCGCAGATTTTGTTGGCTCTGTTTCAGGATTGACGGCGAGCAAGTATATCTGAGAGCTCGCGGTGAAAAATATTTCACTCATATTTTTCTCTTCACATTTCGATCCTTCTTTTGCCCCTGACACTTGACATCGAAGGCCCTTTCAGCTTATAGTTTTGCCACATCCCATCCGAAGGATCTTCCTCGAGTAGAAGAAATAGTTATGTCGACAACAATGACCCTTCTGACCTGGAGGGTTTCGTGATTCAGAACCAAAATATATCCTCATTCGCTGATTGTGTTATCAGTCATCACCGCCCCGGGCCCAGCCCGACTTATATCCCAATATATCGCTGAAAGCCTCCGTAGAGATCACCTTCTTCCTCATCATCTCCAAATCGAAGGACAACCATGCAACCTTCTTGCATCGCTTTCAGTTTCCATGCGTCAGAACCATATGCATAACTATCTGCGTTCCCACTGACTACCCCAACAAGCCACATCACACCCGAGTCGTCATTTCGAATCCCTCATCTTCCCTATCACGCCCCTCAGCCCTCGACAGGCCTCGCAATCACAATCACGCTCTTCTCGAAGGGCCCTTCGAAACCCTGCACACAAGGTTCCGAACGAATCGCACGCCATGCATATGCCCCATTTCACTCATGCCAACTCCGAGTCGAATTAGATTCGAATTCGAAATGAACTGTCAATCCTACACATGCTAAATATATGCAAAACGACGAGGTGAATATATGGAATGCCCCTTTCTGTCCATGCCCTGTTTCATATCCGTCTAAAAGTAGACAAAAAGCTGTCGGAAGCGTATAAACACCTCGTCGAATAGCCTCGAGACTTGTTCAAAGAATGACAAGCGCACCCACGAGTGCCCAGTGTCCAGTTCCCAAGCCCTCTCGTCAACCGCCCAACAAGCTCGGGCGCTAGCCAAAGCGCGTTAGGCGGTAAAACAGCGACGTGCCCAGGGCACTGTATTGAGTTTCCGTTTTGAGGTAACCCTAACGTTAACCGAAAACCTCTTTCTCGAAAAGGTATGAAACACAAGTCAAACGCTAATCCTCGAGGTATATCTGTCACCTTGAATGCACCGGGGGCTTCGTACGAAATAAGTATGAGCATATACAAGTAGCCTAAATTCCTGCTCAGGGCACTTTTTTAAAGCATTCTTAACGGCACATATGCATCCATGTGCATTTAGCACGCAGACTATACCCAATGATGCTGCCCAGACCAGAAGTGCATTTATCACTGAAGCCGCTGCTAACCTCTTTCCCCAATATTCTGACTACACTAACGATTAGTTCTACGCTACTCATAAGTTCGATGGCCATGGAGAACTCAGACTTTACTCAGACGCTCCATTGGGTTTTCGTCCATGGTGCTGGGATCCAAAAACGGGAAAGCGACAAGAAATACAAGAAAAATAAGGGAAGACTTCATTTTTTTTTCGAGCGCTTTTCACGTGACCCTCTGCATAAAATATAGGACTGCGCCCCCGAAATCCCAAAATTACTTGTTCTTGCTTTCAAAATTCGAACGCGCTGCGCGCGCGCGAGGACTTGGCGAGGACACGATCACATGTTCATGAAAACGCGTCACACTCTGCTCAGTGCTCGGACTCGTCACGCGTCAGTACGCGTCAGTGTTCATCATACTAGCAGTAGTCGAGATTGTCATTGTGTATAATTAAAACTCGAATCCAGTTGGAACAAACGCTTTTCAAGCTTTTGTTGGACCTTTGAAGAGTCAATCGAATCGATCAAGGGTTTTGTGTTTGGCTAAGCAAGTCGTTGCAAGCAACATGCCAAATATGTAAAGGCAATAGTGGTTCAGCGTCCCTTAATTTGTTATCGTTGTCATCATCCAGCATCATCCGACCATCTGCTTGTTCATCCCATTCTACTTACCGGGTCGTATCATTCAGTCAGATTTATGCACCTATGCATCCAGTACTTCAAGATCCATTCATCCTGACCGAAATATTCAGTCTTCTCGAAGAGCCGTTTTCTGACTTCCAAACCTCAGCTGTCGCATGCGCCTTGACATGTAAACAGTTCCTGTCTCCTGCTTTAGATGTCATCTGGAGAGAAATTATGGACGTTGAACCCCTGATGGACCTCATACCCGGACTAATGGTCCGAGATATCATCGAATCCAGCGTCAAACTGAAGACTGTGGTCAGTCCATTCCCTCAATACCGATGTAAATCTTCTCAGAATTGACGTAATTGTGTTTGAGCAGTACACAGAGAAGGAGATCACAGATAAAGATCTCGAGCGCCTCCAATATTATGGGCGCCGAGTCAGAAATTTGGATAATCGCTGTCCATTTATTGACTCGGATGATAATATGACGATTGTCGATATCGATCCATCGCTCGTGTTTCAGCTTTCGTCGCTCCTTCAAGGACAATCAATGCTACCATCTGTCCAACGTCTTAACATCATCCTACCCATTCGAATGGATAAAATTATAAACTCTTGCTCCTATCTCCAGCTTCTCATTTCGCCGACATTGCGAGATGTGACACTGTATGGCGGCAATAGAGTTGACCACGTTACACCAATTACTGGTAATATCCACTCGCCCATGGCATGGTTTTTTCTTCACAAACTCGCATCCACAACCACCTGTCTTAATCTGTGCAAACTACGGGTTGAACCCATGCCTCTTCCCATAAGCACGCTTCACTCAATTCTCAAACTCCGCGCCTTGCGATCCTTAGATCTCCGCATTCACAACCTCGACAAAGGCTATCTCCTGCAGTTGCAGCAACTGTGCACTCTAGAGCATCTCACAAACCTCAACCTGAGCTTCGCGGGGACTCTCTCAACAACGCCTCCAAATCCGTCATTCCATATACCGGCAGTCGACTTCATATCTCTCAAAGAGCTTGGGCTCCATGGGACTGTCAATGGGGCATGTTCTGTCATTTCTGTTTTCAAGTTTCCCGAATTGGAGTCTCTCTCGATATCCCCTTGGAAGTTGATAAGCGACGTTTCTGTACCTCGCTCCTTATGGGAGCGCTGCTTTCGTCTGATACCGGAAAGCGTAGGCGGTCATCTTCGCAGCTTAGAACTTGCTGGATGGCTTTCGATCAAGACATATCTCCCATGGACATCGTTTAGTCCTCTTCTTTCCTTCCGCCATCTCACTTACATTAACATTTCAGAGCCCAAAATTGATGATGCTTCCTTTGGTACCATTTCGGACATATGTGCCGCATGGCCCAAACTCGAAGACATGCGCATCAAAACCAAAGAGCCAACCAGTCTTGATCATCGAGCGCTTTGTCATATTGCAGCCCATCTACCAGAGCTCAAACAATTGCAAATGGAGATCAACCTGACCAATGCTTCTCCTGACGCGTTACCGCTCGATACAGTGCCACACTCGACTCTTACATCTCTCACATATACGCCTGAAGATAGATCTCTGGTTGCAAATGTGGTTTTGGAGTGGAAACAGATGTACAACATTGCGAGGTTTTTGGATAACATTTTCCCAAATTTACAATTTGTGTATTTTTCTACTTTAAAAAATGACCGGCACATACATGACATGATCCAGGGCTTTCAGGATACGAGGCGACGGGAACGACGAAGGGTTGAGGCTGGTATTCTCTAGTGCTTTTTAGCCAAGGTACTTACGGCTTACATACCTGATCAATATTTACGGTTTTATTTTTAAAGTGCTTCATAATCATGGTTCGAATTCATGTCCTGGAACTATGCTGATGCTTCGAAGAAGCGCCTATTTGTTTGGCTGAGCGGGTAACTATGAACTTTAGCCAAACAGACGGAACTGTACTCAGTTCGTTCAAGTTCAACCTTCGAAATTCTCCCCCTCAGGCTTTTTCAGGTCCTTATCACTTCTCAGGTCTCAACAATCGTTCATATCGACTTACTGCGATTGCAAGCACTGAAGCTTTCTTTCCAGTTTTCCACTTCGTTATGCATCCAGCACTTCTAGATCATGTTATTCTGTCAGAAGTGTTCAGTGTTCTATGTTCTAGATATGATACCACACACTTCACCGTTTCTTGCGCCTTGACGTGCAAGCAGTTTTTGTCTCCTGCGTTGGACGCCTTATGGAGAGAAATCAAGGAAATTACACCCCTTTTTTCTCTCATACCGGGAGGAATGTATCGAGAAGTCATCGTAGGCGGTGTCAAGCGAAAACTTATGGTCAGTTGATGAATTGCACTCTTATCTGATCTAAACTAAGGAGATTTACAATAGTACACTGAACAATACCTTTCAGAAAAGGATTTGGAGCAGATCCTCTACTATACCCGCCGTGTTCGAATCCTGGATAACCAATACCCATTCATCGACTCCGACAAGAACATGACAATTGTTGATATGGATCCATCTCTTGTTTATCAGCTTTCATCGCTCCTGGAAGGGAAACCTGTATTTCCTTCCATCCAGAAGATCTTCATCATTCTACCTGTTCAAATTACTGATGGAGTCATGAATAGTCGTTGCTATCTCCAACTTCTCATATCCGAAACGTTGCAGGATGTGACATTGTATTCTAGTTCTGCTGAGGAGCACGATTTTCCGAATGCCGGGACGTTCTTGAACCACGAGATTTACGCACCCATGGCATGGACTTTCCTTGGCAAACTGTTTTCAGGAAGCAATACTATACGCCAGTTGCAGTTGGGAACAATGTCCCTACCTAAAAGCATTCTTCCGAGAATTTGCGCACTTCGCACCTTACAAGATTTGTGTCTTCGAATACACGAGCTGGATAAGGGCACCCTTTTACAGCTCCGCCAGCTTTCTCACTTGAACCACCTCACCTCGATTTTCCTCGGGTTCGATGTAGTATCACTCGGCAACGAGCTACCATCCAAGCCAGTCGCCACCCTCGAGTTCCTGACAACACTCCACGTCTCACCTGTTGATGCGGCATCTGGCATACTGGCCATTCTTGATTTCCCAGTTTTGCATGTCTTGTCGATATATGAAGAAGAATCGGACGACAGTCCCTCCTCGACCGCTTCGACTGTGCCACCGAAATGGGAACGATGCATGGATGTCCTGAGCAGTACCATGGCCAACAGAAAAAATCTTCGAAGCTTATCATTTTCATCCAGCGCCAACGAAAGCCTCCCATGGACATCGCTTTCTCTACTCCTTTCCTTCCGAGGCCTTACTCTCCTCACGCTCGATTTGGGTGAACCTCAGTTGCAAATCACTTCACTTGACAGTATCTCTGAGATGTGCTCAGCTTGGCCGAAGCTTCAAGTCATGCATCTCCGAGCCAGCATTTCAGATGGTCGGGGTTTGGATGCCAGCGCCAAGGCGTTGTGCCTGATTGCAGCTGGTTTACCAGAGCTTCACAGACTCGAACTCGACGTCAACATATCTCTGTTCAATCCTTTGCCTGATGCATTACCGCTTGACGTCACGCCAAACCTCAACTTGAATTTTCTTACGTTTTTTTCTGCCACCACCATAGATCGCGCAGCACATCAACTTCCAGTAGTGTTGCGGTGGGAGGAATTGTGGAAAATTTCGAGGTTCTTGGACCTGTTATTCCCAAACTTGAAGTCGGTATATCTACCAGCTATTCAAAACCGTCGAGTCATCGATGAATTGATGAAAGGTTTTCAAGACATTAGGCTGCGGGACAGGTATAGAACTCAGGCCGGTATTCTCTAGTGCCCGTTCAAAGTTTGTCAGTAAATCTTGAATAAATTACGTTTCCCAATTTTGTCGACGTTGAATCCTCAGATCACTGAACGACTTGTTAGTTGTCCAAAACAAAAGAGGTATATACTTACCCATTTAATTTCATTAACTGACAGCGGTCTGAATATGAACAAGTATTCATGAAAGTACCTTCGACGCTACACTTCAGTGTGCGTCCTTACGAGTTCAGCCTGTCCAGTGTCCAGGCGAAACCCGAAATCCCCATCAGATGTTGTTTGGTATCGCGTGTGATAGCCAAACACGGATAGCTGACTTGACCCTTCTTCGGGTTTGTAACTTTTGTTCCCCTTCCCCCTTCTTCATGTCAGATTTCGGTGGGCTCAGCTTGGACAACCAACAATTGAAATGATTCAAAGCATTTGACACTCATTGACTAGTGCATGTGCAAGCCTCACTGATAGAAATAATAGGAATGATGTCGGAAGCGTTTTATCCCCCGAAAGCAGGTGGTGGGCATTGAAAGATGGTATTTTCCGTGTCCCTTAACATATCTAACCCAGAATATCACTCTGTGACGGCATAAGGCTCATGTTCTAGTCACCTGTTTGCTCTTGGAGGATTTGTTGTGGTCGAACAGCGGAACGAATTTCCTGACAGTGTGGGAGACTGGATTGGGACTCGAACCATAAATGCCCACATAACTCATCAATCCGCATTCCTGGGGCTCCACCGTCTTTCTGCCCCACAATACATCAGGTGTCTGAGCTCTAGGGATGGAAATCGACCTCACCAGCACGGCTGGCATTGCACTTCAATGCACTCTTGCAACGGGCGTCATTCTTCTCTTGCGTTCTTACACCAAAAAGAAACGATCTGCTTATCCACCAGGACCTAAAGGCCTTCCCTTCATTGGGAATGTGTTGGATATGCCACGAAGTTGGCCATGCAAAACCTTTTCAGAATGGAGCAAAACATACGGTGAGTCCTCAAACACCCGAGGATGAGCGGACTGAGATAACTTGGATTCCAGGCGACATTATCTACCTGAACATGATTGGAAAACCCATGATCATCATTAACTCGAAAAAGGCGGCCAAAGACTTACTGGATAAGCGATCAAACATTTACTCTGACCGCCCGAAACTCGTACGTGGCCTGCTAAGTCGTTAATATTGGTGTTCTTATACCCACGTTTAACAACTTAGGAAATAATCTCTCTGCAAGTAGAATTCTCTTGGTGCATCGGTAATGCTATCTAATCTTTTGAGCAGGGTGGGGTGGGACAAATCCCTGGTATTATTGCCCTACGGCAATGAGTGGAGACAGCAACGAAAGTTAATCGTTCAAGACCTTGCGCCTTCGGAGTGTCATAAATACTATGGTCTTCAAGAACGAGAAATGCGTCTTCTGGTTAGATCTGTCCTAACAGACCCTGGGTCACTTATTCCAGAGATCAGGTTGTGCGTAGATTCAAAATGCATAACTCAATGTCCGCCTTTTTGACATCCCCTCTAGGAGGATTGGCACTATCATTGTCCGAACGGCCTATGGTTATGATGTCAAGTCTATCGATGATCCCTTGCTTGCCAATGGATTGCAAACTATCCACGACGGAAGTATAGCCGCGGAACCTGGGAGGTTCCTCGTCGACTTTATACCATGGCGTAAGTCTTTTTTCGTCTGTTGAATCATGCCTCTGCCATGATGTGACATTAACGCGACCCCTGTGATACGGCAGTGAAATATGTTCCTCCATGGCTACCTGGAACTGGCTTCCTCCAAACTGCAAAGCGATGGAAAAAGACTTTCAATGATGCAACATGGAAGCCGATCCAATTTTGCAGGGACAACCTGGTATGTATTGTGCTTTAATTCAGAAAGATCGCCATCTGATTTCATTTCCAGCATAACGGGAAGATGTTGATGCCCAACATCTGCGGGAACGTTTATCAGAATGCTGGATGGGACTTGGATGCTGACGTGGAAAGGCAGCTGGGGCTAGCGGCGGCGACAATTCTTGGTGGTGGTCTCGATTCGGTGCGTTCCACGTCCCAACCTTACTGAAGTACTAACATAATCTTACAGAGTATCTCGACCGCCATGAGCTTCTTTATGCAAATGATACTCAATCCAGAGGTTCAGAAGAAGGCGCAAACCGAGTTGGATAAAGTAGTCGGAAATGATCGACTACCCGCAATTACGGACAGGCCAGACTTGCCTTATATCAACAGTGTTATGACGGAGGTCTACAGAATCGCCGCGCCATTCCCGCTTTGTGAGTAAAGGTTGTGATATGGGCGTCAGTCGTTATTTAATATCTGATCTACGTGATCTTCTAGCTCTTCCCCATGCTTCAAACCAAGACGACGTTTATGAAGGCATGTTAATCCCGAAGGGTTCTGTCATTCTCCCCAATGTTTGGTAAGTTGGCTTTCACTTTTAGTTATGTTAACGCCTCACTGACTTGCGATTTAGGCACATGCTTCATGACCCCGAACAATATCCACAGCCCATGAAATTCTTACCAGAACGGTATAACGGGCAAGAGTCAGAGATGGAAAAGGTAAAGGATGTCGTGTTTGGCTTTGGTAGAAGAGTATGCCCAGGAAATCACTTCGCTGAGGGTACCTTCTTCTCTCTTATCGCCACGACTCTTGCAACTTGCGACATTCTTCCTGGCCTGGATGAGAACGGTAATGAGATCATGCCCAACCCAGAGGCTTATGTGTCCACGACTATCATGTGCGCTCTGATTTTTTCTGCTATCTGAAGCATGACTCATCGGCACATAGATTCCCTGAAGCTTTCCCTGTGAGGCTTCGACCACGTTCCAGCCAGGCTGCTTCTTTGCTCGCTGAAATGCCCGACGTGATTGAATGACGGGTATGACAGCATATTGTATGACTTACGACGAATTGATGTGATTTTACGATGGAAATGAATTCAAGGTTTTAGGATATCGATATTAAGTTTGCTATATCCAAAAGAGGCGAATTTAAAACTGAGACGGGATCATCGGAATGTACATTGTGTGCAGCGTCCAATCCAAGCAATCGGTGGTCTCGGGTGAGTTGGCGGCATTCTATGGCGTAAGAGTTCCCTCGAGCTCCAATCTGAGTCGAACTCAGTGTGATGGCATATTCAAGTGTTTGAACCACGCACAGCAGCTTCAAGGATCCAGCGCTATTTGTATGCCCGAGCTCGCCAGGGGGCAATGGGCGGTCGTTGACCAATGTACGTCGTCATCGGTGTGTATCTTTTAACGATGTCATTTTTGTTTACTTGGTAAGAATAGCGCAGGATTTTGTATTCAGCAGCACCCCCTAATGAACCTATGATACTGATGCATTTGATGAGTTTAAGATCTAAGAAAGCCGCGTGGGCGCTGCAGTGTACTCATTTCCACACCACATCAGTACAAAAGGTTCATTGTTTTCCCGTTCTACTTATTCCCTACCTCCACGACGATTACTAGAACCAGACCTTAGCATGAGTGGAACGCTTTTTACGAGCCCTTCGGGTCTCGTTTTCCAATGCGCTCTCGCTGCTGGTGCACTACTTCTTGTTCGTTCCATTGCAAAACGTGGTCCTTCAAATCTTCCACCAGGCCCCAAAGGGGTCCCAATAATTGGCAACGTATTACAGATGCCCAAACTTTGGCCATGGAAAACGTTTTCAGTCTGGGCAAAGCAATACGGTAAGGCCTTCATTTGTATTCATAATTCACCGTCTTGACGCACCTTTTACTCGTGTAGGGGACATTATCCACCTCAATATGCTCGGACAACCCTTGATCATCATCAATTCGAGGAAGGTAGCGGCAGACCTTCTGGATAAACGATCGAATATTTATTCCGACCGTCCAAAACTTGTAAGTTGATATGCTCAATGTTGCTTTTAAAATTACTGACCCGCATCTAGGAAATGATCTCATTGTAAGTATATAGTCCTCTTCTCGTCATCTATCAATAAAGCTCTGACATTTTTAGGGTCGGATGGGATCGTTCTCTCGTCTTATTACCCTATGGTCATGAATGGAGACAACAACGGAAACTTATTGCTCAGGACTTCTCGCCATCCCATTGTCCCCAGTATTATGGCCTTCAAGAGAAGGAGGCCCGCGTCTTTGTTCGAAACATGCTCGAGGATTCCAAATCATTTCTTCCGGAGCTTACTCTGTGGGTTGTTTCTCAGTGATAGGCGGTTTCCGTCCCTAACATTCGTCTGTATCTGTAGAAGAATGGGCGCTATCATGCTTCGAACGACATATGGGTGTCAAGTAGATTCAGTGAATGATCCGCTTCTGGCTAATGGCTTGCAGACTATCCACGACGGAAGTGTTGCAGCGGAGCCTGGGTGGTTTTTAGTCTACCTCATTCCTTGGTGTACGTCGTTTATCCGCTACCTTATCACTCAGCCCGTCCTAACAGTGTTCTTGGATTTCAAGTGAAGTATCTCCCACCATGGCTCCCTGGAACAGGTTTCTTGCAAACGGCCAAAAAGTGGAGACAGACCTTTCATGATGCTACATGGGGTCCGATCGAATTCTGCAAAGCGAATTTCGTATGCATATCATCAAACCGATTGATTGTTATAAGCGACTGACTCATATCTTGTAGCATACGGGTAAAATGTTGATGCCAAATATATGTGGCAATATCTACCAAGATCATGGATGGGAATTAGACGCCGACACGGAGAGACAGCTAGCTATGGCTGCAAGCAATGCATTGACCGGCGGTCTTGACTCGGTGGGTTGTAACATCACTAAATCAAGAACAAGTGATAATCATATCGTTTAGAATGTCTCCTCAACGATGACGTTCTTCATGTTTATGATTCTTAACCCTGATACACAGAAGAAAGCTCAGGCTGAACTCGATCGGGTCGTCGGTGTCGATAGGTTGCCTTCAATCAACGATCGACCCAACTTGCCATATATTCGAAGCATAATGACTGAAGTATATCGTTTCGCTCCCGCGTTTCCTCTGTGTAAGTTGACAATCTATTCACTTAACGATGCTTCAAGTTGTTCACAAACTAACCCGCTCGAACACTCCTTGGGGTAGCAATTCCACACACGTCCACCCAGGATGATATATACGAGGACATGCTTATTCCTAAGGGGTCTGTGATCCTGCCCAACGTGTGGTACGTCCACACATATGCACGGTACTATCCTACCAAAAGTTGATGATATTATTCAGGCATATGCTACATGATCCAGATATGTACCCAAATCCGATGGAATTCATCCCTGAACGATTCCAGGGCCAAGCCTCCCAGATGGAGATGGTCAAGGATGTCGTCTTTGGATTTGGAAGACGAGTTTGTCCAGGAAATCATTTCGCTGAAGGAACCTTTTTTTCGCTCATTGCCACCACGCTTGCGACATGCAACATACTTCCTGGCTTGGATGAAATGGGTCATGGGAAGCTACCAGATCCACTGGCGTATACATCGACCACTATCAGGTGAGACCCTGTGTAATTTTATGCTCCACCACACTCATAGATCCTGTCGGTTAGTTTCCCGGAAGCTTTCCCTGTTCGCCTTCGAGCCCGCTCTAGGCAGGCGCAGATTTTATTATCTGAGGCTCCTGATAACGTATAGTAAATTAAGCCGTTTTAATTCTGCATTGTGCACTTTTGCGGGCTTGTATGTTGTTCGAGAACAGAGTTGAGATAGATAGCTTTATCGGACTAAGATCGGACTATGAAATTCTGTAGGTGGAAGAGTGCGGACATTGAATTTTGCCACTTGTGAGAATACCGGAATTACCACTTTTTTGTCTTTGCGCGACGCACCTGGTTCAAATTTGTAGGGCTCCCCTCCCAAGTTTCAGTGCTAAACTTTGCAAGGGCTATGCCTCTACACATTCCATGGTACTCTATGGTCATTCATTCCCCAATTGTACAAATTGCCTCCCTGCGTTGACATGTCATGCGACCGCGCGCCCTTTACAAGGACTCGGAGATGGACCATGGTTGCGAAAATTATGGCCTGAATGACTTGGCTGGCCAAGATCAGCATGAGCCTATGGATATGACTCTACGACAATTACTTGGCTTTTGTGGAAGGAAAATCAACATACTTATTCTCATTGGTTAGATAAGATACAGTCTATCCATTGACCTGTCAAACCTATTGGGTGTCTGTGGATCCAATCAGTCAGAACAGGGACATCATGTCTTAATATTTGTGTGTACCTGGTGATAAACCAGGTTCACTGGAAAGGTATGTTCTTGATAAAGATATGTATGTTACGCACCATAGGACCTGGTATTGAAGATCCTCTTTGTTCGTTATCTTTCTCTTGGGAATCTTGGGAAAGGCTTGGTCTGCATATCTAAAAAATTTGGACGACCATGAAGACCTTACGACTCCTCATCCGTAGGCGCTCGACAGTGGTAATAGTTCCGCGAAGTGATCATCCACCTTTTCGTTATTCAATGTTCACGGTACATGCCCTATTGCACCCCGAGATTGACTTCGGCCGATGCAACTCACTGGCCTTATCTCGCCTAGGTGAACTTCTTCCCTTACCAACTCTGATAACGAACAAACTGATACTATCTTCGTTGACAGTGTTTGATCGTGATAGCTCATTCACAAACCTTGATAGATTCGTTACCCACGCCAGTCTCGGGATGACAATTCATGGAATTATTTTGTTTCTTCTGTGTCTGTGAGTTTACGTATAGGCAAGCTCAAATGTATTGTATTGACCGTTCTCTCGACTAGGCGTGTGGTATACTCGAATTTAGCAAAATTTAGCACCATTCCACTGTCACGATGAAAAGCGAGTATACTTTCCCATCCAACGAATGTCATCTATTTAAGAATTCAAGTATCTGCAAGAACCTTGATGTCGGACACACCTCTTATCTTTGGACACTCCTCACAAATTTCCGCCACAGGGTATCGAGGAATCAACACGATCAAATTCTGAGGTCGCTCAGGAACACCTTGATTGATTAGATTTACCCCACAAGCAAAAGGGAGACCGCTGTGGGAGAGAGCTGCCGTCGACTGTATCTGTCAGTCGAAAGAACAGCTTCTTCAAGTTCTTCTTATCAAAGGACTTCCTGGGGTGTGCGATAAGGATTGTTATAAAAAGCTTCCTTTCTCATCTGTCGTTACAGCTGACGGTCACCTTGTGCAATCACTGTACTAGGCCCCCCACGTACCCGCCTTGCGACTCTGGAAGAAATACTTTTCTTCATATTACTTGCAGTCGAATATCCACGATCGCCATGTCAGAAACGGTGCTTCCGCAGGGTGCAGGTTATGGGGTTGGTGAGTAATAGGTGTTATGAATCAGTGTCATCACGACTTAAACTGACTATCGACTGGTGTGATAATTTCCTGACGGTGGTTGATAGTTGTTGGTATGTCTTTCCCGCCTTGAAATTGGTAGTGCAAGTATTCATTGCCTGCAGGGATCGGTCTCTTTTTCAGTGCTTTCATGATTGGTATCACTGCTATACAAGCGCGATACACGGCCTTTTCACCGAAAAACTCCGAAGAATTCACGAGCGCATCGCGAAGTATCAAGCCTGGACTGATTGCTTCAGGCATTGTTTCTGCTTGGACATGGGCAGCAACACTGGTGAGCTTC
Organism: Panaeolus cyanescens; assembly: GCA_002938355.1. Taxonomy (NCBI): domain Eukaryota; kingdom Fungi; phylum Basidiomycota; class Agaricomycetes; order Agaricales; genus Panaeolus; species Panaeolus cyanescens. The sequence continues at coordinate 13,646 of NHTK01005976.1, read as the reverse complement.
TACAATGTTTATTACTGAGCGCTCTTTGTAATTTCAAATTCTATTGATTTAGCTCCAGAGCAGCGCGGTTGCCTACAAGTTTGGTATGTCCTTCCCGTTTTGCATTGTCTTGGCGCATATTTGATATTGACCCGCATCGACTCATGTTCAGGCATAAGCGGTCCCTGGTGGTATGGTGGTACGTAAACACGGCCTCACTTTATCATTCCAAACTGAAGATTTGTGTGACTAGCTGGCGCGACGGTTCAGATTTTGCTTTTTGCAATGGTGTGTGACTTGGTGCTATTGGTGGAGTTACCCCTGTTCGCTTACATCAGTGTGTTTTCACTTCCCAGCTGGCCGCAAAGCTCAAGCTGAACGCCCCATATGCGCATACTTGGCTTGAAATCGTTGGCGCTCGCTGGGGACGTGTGGCGCATCTCATTTTTATGTTCTTCGGGTTTGTAGTAATACATTCTTCAAGATATATTATATTGACAGTCAAAATCTTAGTCTTGCGACAAACATCATTGTCAGCTCGATGTTGATCCTTGGTGGTTCAGCGACCGTTACGGATCTGACTGGAATGCATACCATTGCAGCTTGTTTCCTCATTCCAATTGGAGTCGCCATCTACGTCGTTGTTGGAGGAATGCGTTCCACCTTGCTTTGTGACTAGTAAGTATATCAATGCAATTTTATCTTGAAAAGCTGGCTAATGAACGCCATTTCTCCACAGCACCCACACAGCTGTCCTCTTTGCCATCATCTTGGTATGTTTCTCTTCAGCAAAATTGTGACTTTTGCTAATAAATGTAAATAGACATTCATTTTCACCGTCTATGCCACCAGTGATAAGATTGGAAGCCCAACCAAGATGCACGAACTTCTATCGGCTGCTTCAGCTATGGCACCCGTTGAAGGCAATGCTCATGGGTCATATGTCACAATGCGCTCGAAGAACGGTCTCATCTTTGGCGTCATTAACATCATCGGTAATTTTGCTACTGTGTTCCAAGACCAAGCATACTGGCAACGTGCCATTGCTAGTCGACCCGGAACGACCGTGAAGGCTTATCTTCTTGGTGGTATCGCCTGGTATGTCTTTCCAATTTGTGGCCTGTTCAATGCTCACGATGAAGTTAGGTTCGCCATTCCGTTCACATTTGCTACAACCCTTGGGCTTGCCGCCGTTGCTCTTCGAGGTGACCCAGATATGAAAGTCCTTACACCTGCCGATGTATCTGCTGGTCTACCGGCTGCTGCTGCTGCCGCTGCACTTCTTGGAAAGACGGGTGCAGCAGCTCTTCTTGTGCTCTTATTCTTGGCAGTGACATCTGCTTGTTCTGCCGAGCTTATCGCTACGTCTTCCTTGTTCACTTACGATATCTATGTGGTAGGTATTTCCGAAAATTCTGAACAGTGGTGAAGACTGATTTATTTTTAGGCCTACATTAATCCTAAAGCCACCGAAGAGCAGATCCTGCGCATGGGTCATATTGGGGTGCGTCTAGACAACATCTAGTAAATTCAACATTTTTGACACTTTACCTAGGTTGCTGCCTATGCTATCATCTGCGGTCTGGCTGGACTAATTTTCTTCTATATCGGAGTTTCTATGGGATGGCTATATGTATGGTTCGATTTTATGGCGTCCATGACGGAGGTAGGCTGATTAAATTTCAGACATTTATGGGTGTTATTCTCGGTTCAGGAGTCGTCCCTATTGCTCTCTGCATTACTTGGAAAAAAGCCAACAAATGGGGCTGCATAAGCGGTTCCGTCATTGGGTTTGCCGCGGGTATCATCGCCTGGCTCGTTACAACTGCCGCTCGCCACGATAATGTCATCACTGTCGTCACAAGTGGCGGTGACTTTGAAATGCTCGCGGGCAATCTCGCTTCCATTGGAGTTGGTGGAATTGTCGCAGTTGTTTCGTCTCTCATTGTGAGTGTTGAGTATATCGAATGTTTTTGTCCTACATCTTAACGCGGTTCAAAGTGGCCTGATGACTTCGATTGGGAAACTACTCGAGCGATCAACAGACCAGCTCCGATTGCCCCGCAACCCGCTGATGAGGCGTCTGACAGTGGAAGTGAGAAGAAAGGACTCTCTGAAACGCATGCCAAACCTGCTGCAGACTCATTCGTTCAGACTGAGGAAGACGAGCTTGACCCTGTCTCGCTCAACAAGGCCTTCCGTTTCGCAGCGTGGTCTTCTATCGGGCTGGTGAGTATTATTTCTGTCGAGTGATCCTATGTTTTGCTAACAATCCTCGGAAAAGTTTGTTGTCCTCATTCTAATTATCCCTCTACCCTTGTTCTTCTCTCAACACATTTACACCGTCTCCGGATTAACTGGATGGGTGGCCGTCGGCATTACCTGGACATTCTTCTCCGCTATCGCTGTGGTGATTTATCCCTTGTACGAGAGTCGAGAGGCCTTGATTCAGATTGTCAAGGGAATTTATACGGTTGGTCCTTCCTTTTTCTCTGATCTTCGTTATCTTATTCCTCGGACATCATAGGATCTCTTCACGAAGGGCAGTGGGAAGTATGTCCAGGAACCTCCGGTTATCTCGAAGGCCTGAATGCCTTACGAATGTGCTACGCTTCTTAATGACCACCTTTGTTTTTTGTCTTCAACGTCCTTTCTCGTCACGGTGTCTCTGCTTTAGTTTACGGTTTATTTCGAATCATCGCTATTCTCTTTCTACTTGATGCTCAACCATTCATACATATTACACACAACGATATTTCTTCTGTAAACCCAAAAGGTGTCTTTCATAGCACACTTGAGATGTAATTTATTATTATGACGCACGTTTACCGCAACGCCTTCGAGTTTCTCGGCCCCTCCTTGCATTACCCCACAGGCCCGAGATGCAGCCTCACTCCGGGGGCTCCTCCGCTTGTCAGGCTTTACTTACATGTAAGTAAAGAAAGTGGAAAGCCGTATCCATTTGATGAGCTCGTCCGACCAAGAACAGAACTCAAATTCAATTGATACGATTGATACAATTATGTATATTGATCAGTGCAATGATAAAGATTTGGTCATTGACTTGAGCACAATGTAAGGAATTCCAGGGTATAAAACCATCTTTCCGCATTTGAATGGAATGCATTTGGCATTGACACTCAGCTTCAGTCAGCATGTCTTATCTTTATATTGGACTTTGTGGGCGTGAGCTTCGAAAAGCCCCCTATTTGATCACAAGATGACTCGGGGAATTGATGATGGTATTGCGTCGAATGTGCCAAGTAAACAATCACCGCAACTGCGACTTTCCAAGTTCTCCGGCCGGACTTGGATACTATCATACCATATCATCCCGTCGTATCATTAACTGAGAAATTCACGATAAGTAAAACATTAGTCAAATATAGCGTTCTACAGCCCGGCAACATTGGCAAAGCTCAATCTCTTGATATGATTTCTGAACAATGAACATAATAAGTATGACGAGTTTCTGTCGAAATGGTAAACATCGCAGTGGAGCAATAACCTGAGCAAGGGTCCATTGGCTCATATGTCAGAGACTCGACCTGGTGATCATGAAGCCATTGGTGTATTTTATTGTTTCGTTGGAGTGACATACAACGCACCCCGTATGTTGCCACTTAGCCTTCCATTCTGTAGTGGAGGTCCCATACGGCCGTTTTGAATAGGATGTCTTTAGGTGTATCATAGCAGTCAAAATGCGACTGCACTTGAACTGCACCATATCAAAACTGCAATCAAGGTGGGCACAAATTTCGGCTTGATCAAGTTACAGGGCTTCACCTCGTTGGGAAGTGCCTGGAGAGTTCAATACCGGCGAAGACTCTCAGGACAATTTCATAACACTTGGTATTTTGGGGAGCGACGAGGGCGGTCTCGAAGGATTTTCTGTGACGAGTAAGTCCAAGCTTATTTGGCACTGTGCTATAAGTAATAATTGTAGAGACTTGTGTAAGGAATTTGTTTTACTTTTAGAATGCTAAGCGCTAGTATCGAGGAATGGCTAAGTACGGCTCTTTCAAGCGCACCTCGCCCCAGAGATGACGGTGTCCGGTAGCCGGCAACCACACTAATTAATCTCTCATATTACGCAATTCTCCGTGTCAGGGCTGTGCGACCCCTTCAAAAATTGAGCTCCGGAAAATTGGTCGACTTGCATTATGGTAGGCCTTCCAGACAATTCTCGTCGAAACCTTTTCTTTCGAGCACCAGATAACGGCGAGAACCACAATTGTCTGGCAAAAAACAAGTTTGCAGCTTTATCTCCGCCTCCCGTACGAATATACCAAATGGAGGAGGTCGCCGGACCTTCCGCCGAATGTCTGGGTTTTTGAGGAGATAACGTGATCTGGCGCATAATGCCAAGCATACCAAGGGTCAGTTTCGAGACTTATAAAGAGGGGCCCGCCTTGGCCATCACAGCCTCTCCCCCTTCCCATTTGTGAAGTTCGCCCCACAGCTTATACTAACCGTCCACACCCTGAATGGGAGAATCTTTCGCGTTACCCTCTCAGAATGCCTCGAACAATGTTCTGCCCCAGCCAACACTTGCTCTTGTCTCTGAGGATGACGACGAACCTCCTAGTAGTGGGCCACGTAATGATAGGCCGTCTCAAATGAGATCCGACTCGGAGAGATCCAACCCCTCTGCTACCAGTGGCACTATTCACTCAAAGGATTATGCCCTTCAAGAGAAGACTACCGTCGAACAGCAATTGAACACCGATCCAAAGACAGATTCGGTGGTCGTCACTACCGCTATTCGACCGGGAAACGATGTAGAGAAGTTGGAAATCATCACGGACGGGCCTCCCGTTCGTCGTCGTCGCAGGTTTCGATTTATCAAGTTGTCCAGGACCGCACGACTCCGGGCACTCTTCACTCCCCGTCACGAACTAGGCCCTGATCCTACCTACTTCGAATCGTTCAAGAACATCTTGCGTTATACGCCTCTGAACCTGCTTCTTGCCTTCATCCCAGTCTCATGGGCACTTCACTTTAGCCACCAATCTCCAACCTTGACTTTCATTTTCTCTGGCTTGGGCATTATCCCCCTCGCTGCCCTCCTTGGTCTTGGAACTGAGCAAATTGCTCTTCGAACCAGTCAGAGCGTCGGTGGTTTACTCAACGCCTCCCTCGGGAACCTGATCGAAATGATTATTTCTGGTATTGCTCTTAAGCAGGTGTGTTATTCCCTTCGAATGTTCATTCGTATGTACTAATGTCGAATTTCAAGTGTGAACTCGAAGTTGTTCAAAGCGCTTTGCTTGGTGGGTTGTTGAGCAATTTGCTCCTTGTCTTGGGATGTGCCTTCATAGGTTTGTTCTCTCGTTTTGTCGTCATACTCAAGTTAACCTATATCACAGTCGGTGGCTTCCGCTTCAGTAGCCAACAATTCCAACCTATGGTCGCCCAGTTGAATTCGTCCTTGTTGATTTTATCTGTGATATCGCTTACCATTCCTGCGGCTTTCGTACGCGAATATCCTTCTTAACCCCTTGCGTAATGTTAACCATTCGTGTAGCATCAATACCTCGAGAGCCGCTTGACTGCTGGAACCGAGCTTAACATCTTGCTCAAACTCAGCCGCGGAAGCGCCATCATACTTATTTTCATGTAAGCTTTCAAACTTTAGTCTTCGTCCTATTCTAATTTTGCTGACGGGTCTTCATCGACAGTTATATCTGCTACGTAAGATATTATCAGTCCAATGTTTGGACTCCAGACTGACATTTTTATAGTTGTTCTTCCAGTTCTACTCTCACAACCACTTGTTCCTGGACACCATTCAAGAAGTCACGGTGTCCACAACTTCGCGTTCGAGTAGTCCCACCTCTGGGTCCTTGACTCGCCGTTCGACCCAAGCAACTCTTCCCACTGAAGACGTGACGCAAATCGACCTCGATTCAGAGTCGTCTTGCTCCTCATGCTCATCCGAATCCTCGGTCATCGAAACCCCTAAGCTGAACAAATACACAAGTCTCGGATTGGTCATCACTGTGACCGCCTTGGCCTATGTCACCGCTGAAGGTCTCATTGGCTCGCTCGAAGGTCTCATCGAAGCCAACCCTGGTATTTCGAAGGAGTTCATCACTTTGATCATCATCCCTATCCTCAGTAATGCGGCTGAGCATACCACTGCCGTCGTTGTCGCTAGGAAGGGAAAGTTCGATCTGGCCATGAGCGTCGCTGTTGGAAGTTGTATTCAAATCGCGCTCTTCGTCATCCCCATCCTCATCCTTGTGGCCTGGGGAATGGCCAAACCCCTCACCTTGTTGTTCGACCCCTTGGAGACCATTGTAAGCCATTCATGTCCGACTCGCCCTGCAATCGTTTAATTGAGGTTTATTTTAGGTTCTTTTCTTCTCCGTGTTGGTTGTCAAGTTTTCCGTTGAAGACGGAAAATCTCACTGGATGAGCGGTTTATTGCTTATCGGTACGTGTAATTTTCGATTCCGATATATTTCCACAAACTAATGTTTCACTAAAGGTACCTACGTATTAATTGCATTGGCTTTCTGGTACTTCCCCGGTGACACCCTTCGTCTTATTCAAGGTCAAGTCATTCACTGCAACAAGTAATCAGTAATCGGCTTCGTTCGGGCACCCCGTATTGTTTTCTTCATGTCTTTGATGTTCGATGATTTTATGCCTGTTGATGTTCTTTTTCGTCAATCCAATCACCAATCGATGATAAAATTTTGTACTTGTACTGTTTCATGACCGCTTTTCCAAAAGTAACGCTGTTTGTACGATACGACGTAGCTTGTTTGGGTTCGGTTTACGTTTTGTCGCATTGTTCTTGGACACGTTTCTCTTTACAATCAATTTGTTCAGATTTTTGTGCTCTATATTGGCGCTTATGTGCGATCCTCATAGTTTGGACGGTGGAAGCTGAATGAATCCAAAGACTCCGCCGCTGAATGACCGCTTTGCGAGCAGGCGTGGGATATTTGTCAAATAGGCCGAAATTATCGAAGTTCAGTCCAAGTCCTTGTCTCCTCACCACCATGCTACTTGTGCAAAGCGCTGTGATCGTCATGAAGTTTTAGTGCTTGAACAGGGAAGATAGAATGGTTTTGACATATGTGAACATGTATCTTTACGCAAGTGGGAGCGCCATCGTGTCATTCACCGCACAATCACAGCTTCAACGTCTACATATACTTTCTTCAGTTTCCTGCACAAAACGGTTTCACTCTCTATGTCCGTTTTTCTTTCCACCAGAACACTCCATGTAAGGGTCCAGTAGCTCATGGTTCGTTTAACTAATTTTTTCCTGAAAATGTCAACTAAAAATAGGTGGCGGGGACTATCATCAAACCCTGCCTCAGGCCCTCAGATCCCACGACTGTTGCAAAGTTTCCTAGAGTCCTTGGTTTCCTCTTGGTTTCCACCTTTGCGAGCTCTTGAGTCTCAGAATCCACAGGATCGAAGTAAAAAGCATCCGACCTATTAATCTGTGTGGTGCTTCCCATTCCCAGTGGTCACAGAAATTGACCATCCCTCTCACCGTCGAGACCCCACTATCAGTGATTTTGTGTTGGTGGGAGCGCTTCTGGTCGTCATCATTCGCTTTCTCTCTCGTGGAGCGAGCTTGCGGAGTGAGATGAAAGTTCAAGATGCCAAACGCTCTTTCTACCTCCTTTTTGCATTTATTTTCTCTGCTTGTAACAGCAATAATTCATCAACTGTGAATTATAGGAATCCCATTCGTACATGATCATGCATTTCTCAATCCGGGAAAACCTCTTCGCTTTCGCTGGGACGTGCCGCATATGATCCGTAGGGTGGCATCACAATTTTTTGTTCATGCTTCGAGTTTCACGGTCGACTTGCTCCCCATTTGCCCGGTGGATTTCAGGGTTGAAGAGGACGAGAGGACCCGTGTCAGAAACGGGTCAGTTCGTCCGTCCGAGCACCCTGATTGTATGGCGCCAATTGAATACAGACTGCGAATCTTTTGAATCTTCAAACCTTATAAACTCCATTTCTCCAGGACACGGTCTGCCTTCTTTCCTTCCCGACTATTGTCGCGTGTCAATATCCCTCTCCACTTTCCTTTTGTTGCACCTTACTTTCCCTTGTGATAAGCTTTTATAACCCACAGCTGTTGCCTTGCCTCTGGTGCCCGACTCTGACCACGTTCCCTCCTCGCTTCTGTCTTCTTCGAACAAACTTTTTACGATTAAAATGGATCCAAGCGTCGCCGGGTCGATGGCACCGCCCAAATTTGACAACACATTAGGCGCGTTACTGCTGGGAGGGCTTTTGGCGATGGCGTACGTCGAGACACCTTTACCGCGTTGCACTCGATCTTTATCATTGTCAAACAGGCTATGGGGTGTAACTTGCGTGCAGACATATCACTACTATATGTATACAACGAGGGATTACAGATGGATGAAATTTCTGGTATGGTTTTCCTTCGATGCTGAAGCGCTTGTTTCCTAACGCGATGAGCAGGTCGCTTTGTTATGGTTTGTTCGACTTCTTAGGTTACAGCTCGGGGTGTCCAAGTCTCAACCCTTGATTGTGGTCCTCTAGGTTGCTGGATACATTCGACTCGGCGCTGAACGCCCACATTTTGTATTTTTACATGGTCAGCAACTACATCAACCCTTTGGCTCTGTTTAAACCAGTATGGTGCGTTCGCAGTTTGCTATTTTCCGGTAGGCGATGTTACACCTAGCTAAATGCGATTTTGTCGGTACGCCCCTTTTCAGGAGTATCATTGTATGTGCATTCCATCATTCCCTGCGCTCGGCGACCCTCTGGACTGACAGATTGCCCTCCATCAACGCGCTTGAAATTCGCTCCAATGTTCGCTTACATAGATCCATGTTGCTGTGACGGTTCGTCTATTTCCCTGACTGATATGTCAACTTTAGCATTCTCATGCTCAGTTGTGCGTAGGCAACGTCTAATTTTTTGATACGGGGGATGTTTTTGACTCGGGTGTACCGGCGTATGTAATCTCAGGTCATTGTGAGCGCTTTGCCTCTGACCCACCTCCTACAGTAAGCAATGAAAACATCGCATTAACTGGAGGGATTGTAGGTCCTTCCAACGTTGCGTTTATTTATTCAGACACTAACCCTATCACCCACAGCTTGCGATTTCCATTGCTGATCTAGGTTCGTGATCGCTTCGAGTGCTTCGATGTTTCCTGTCTAACGAGGGAATCATCAACCAGTCATCAGTCTCAGTAGGTCCATCACTGAATTTCTTCACCCGAATAGTGAATTAATCTTTTATGATTTATAGCGATTGCTATCAAGGCGTAAGCAAGCATTTTTTCGTACTGAAAATACCCCTTACTAAGTCGATTCATTAGATTCGGAATTGTTTCATTTCCCGAACTCGAGAAGCTATCGGTGAGTTTTCATCCGACGACTTGAACGAAATGAACCCATTCGAACTCCGGCCGCAGTCTCTCATGTATTCCACCTTCGCCGCCGGAACTGGCAGCGACTTGTGCCTGGCTATCGCGTTATCTCATCTGTTATACAAAAGTCGAACAGGGTTTAAGAGGTATTGTCACGATCTTGTTCTTGATATTCGTTTTATTCGATGCTCATTGCGAATGACTAGGACGGATGGTCTGATTCGAGTACTGATGATGTACACTGTCAACACGGGGATGATCGTCGCGTAAGTAAAGTCCTCGAAGATTGAAGTTCGACTTAACGAGTTATATCTAGAATTGACGCTTCACTGGGAATGATTACCTATGCAGCGATGCCGAACAACCTCATCTTTTTGGGTACGTATGGTGTTCTCCAACCAGGATGTGATCATTCTCATCCATGCGTTCAGGCTTCTATCTGCTTCTTAGTAAATGTGAGTATAAACCTTTCAATCTTTTTATATCTTGGACGCGATATGAACTACTCTGCTCAGTATACGTGAATGCCTATTTGGCAAGGTAAGTGCTCCAAAGGGATTTTGATTTCTGATTTGGTGGCTGATTTAATTGATGATACAGCTTAAATGCTCGCAAGACCCTTCGCACCAAACGCGACGAAATGCTGTCCTTCAATCTTGGAAATGTGACGAATACTGTCCCACAATTTAGACAGGCAGACACGTATACGTCAATAACTGAGAAGGTGCGTCAATAGCTCGATTCCTCACCGATTCTCTGAACAAAATAATTATGTCCTACAGCGCGTAACATCAAGCGATCCATCAAGTAAAACGGCTGTTTCACTGCTTGATGAACAAAAAGATGGAAGATCATCTCCAGCAGCAGTTGAGCCACCCTCGTGGCAAGGACAGGCATACGCTGTGTAGCTTGGGATTGGCTTTTTTGCGTTGGATAATATGGCCAACATTTTCTTCACTCCAGGTCAAATGTCGGATTTTAGAGAGGACCAGGCTTGCGATTATGCTGCCATCCCTTCATGATTTATTCTTCCTAATTATATCGAGTTCGTGTCGGTTGGCGCCTTCGAGCATTGTACACATATCCCATCAACACCGCCCACAGCTCGAACCATAATGATTATCATATTGGCATAGTGGATCATTCGATGCAATGAAATGCATGATACTCATCAGCCATGCAATTCAGCCTCAACCTCACAGCCTCGCCGAACCAACCTGGAACCCACGTTCTCCCCAAGCATATATAGGTTTGCTAAGCCCCTAACCTGTCATTAACGTGAGCAAAGGTATCCAGATTGGGAAGTCAAAGGTTTTTCGTTTCGCCTCATCTCGGTCGATCTCGGTTTCTTTCAACTTCCTTCCTCCTATTTCCCTTGACGCGAAACTCGATTTTAAGACCCATCTGCCTCACTGATCTGGAGTTTTAAACCTTGAATATTTTAAACATGCAGGACTTGATTGTCAGAAAATGACCAAAGTTCATATGTTCGTCACCTCTGACATATTTAAGTCAGGTGGCTATTCATGACATTGACATGAACATGTGGACTTGGTTCCTTGAATAACGCCAGCCGAATGAGTAACTCCATTCCGGAAAATCACCTCTTCGAGCTCTATAACCGGGCTGTGAGACGAAGATGGGACCGTCATCGGTTAGCCGGAGACCCTAGATGAGATGGCATCCATTTTGATACTCTTTACGCCTCGAGTTGGAGTGAACCCTGCCCAAACCCTATCTAATCCTAAAGCTTTCACCTCTGCGGGGTCTACTGCCCATTCCCCCTTCCCTTTATCCCATGTCTCGAGCAAGTACCAGTTTTATCTTCACCTCGTTTCTATTAGCCTGGCAATGGGCGGCGGCAAGAGGAGAAACAACAACACACACTCTGACGGATGAGGAGTTTAGCCCCAGCAGGTGTTCTTTCCGGATACATGATTATGATTATAACCTATGCCCATTGATGGAGACGACGGCCACGGTCGAGGAGCGGGTATTTTCCCCAGAGTCGGTCGACCGTGGTGAAGGGAGCAGCAGCAGTGTTGTCAGGAGATTCTATGAGGTGGCTTTGGGTGGCGGGATGCGGAAATCTCATACACACCCGGCCCTCAGATTATCCGGCTCGTACACCACTGAAGGAACTGTAAGACTTTTTGTCTCCTTCATTTTTTGAATCTATTAACGGTGTGCTTGCTTTCCTTCAGTGCGATGATAATACCATGCTCTGCATCACTGGTAAGTTCCCAGAAGTTTTCTCCAATGCTATGAGGTTATAATTAATACTGGTGCTGACGTTGTCCTGAAACGACAGAAATAACCCGCACAACAAGTTCCGTTGAAGTGCAACGCTCCACTCGACCCAACGTTGCGATGAGAAGCAAAGCGACTCCTGCTGTGAAGCGAAAGAACGGGAAGATGAAGTCCTCATTCTCGCTTAGCGTTGACCATTCAAATGTTTTCCCTCGTAAGAACTTTATTGACATTTAAAACGTCTATGCTCATCCTGCTGCGCAACTCACAGCCGTTTCTTCTTTGGAGATAAACCTTTTGGCCGAGGATGAAAAGCAATCCGTGCATCTTGAAATGATCTGCTCAGACGGGGAGGTTTTGAATTTCATCCGTGAACACAACGGCGAATTTTCCTTTGCTTGGAATACGCCGCACGCTTGTCCTTCTAGGGTCTCGCAGCAATCAGTACATGCTCTAGAAGATGGCACTCCTGAGGGTGAAAATGCTGAACCTGAGAAAGAAGGCGATCAGAAACTGCTACCTCCACAAAATAATCATCGGCTGAGGTTTTGGATTTCTGTTACACTCGTAATCGTTTTGTATGTGTGCTTCTCTTGTTTTTATGTCCGCGTGTCCTAACTCTTGGGCTTTCTAGGTTTGGTGCTGGTTCACTCTACGCATTCCTCTCATCCCCTAGGCTTAGAAATACAGCCAGCGAACACCTTCATGCCGTCTCATATACCTTACTTCCTCTAATTTCGCAAGCCTCAACAAGCCTCAAACCTCTCAAACGATCCCTCAATTCATTGGCACCGAAGTCTGTCGCCCGATTAGGCTCCCGTTTCCGTCAAGGAGATTCACAGTTGGTACGATGGGCACAAGAAGATATGGCTCTTGAAGATGCAGAGGATTTCATGGTGAATGGCAACGATGCATTCAGCGGGCATCGCGGGAACGCATGGGATGAGGAGGGGCTGGACGAATATATACCTCTCACAATGGGTACCAAGCACGGCAGGCCACGATCCGTGCGATCTTATGGTGCCACACCCGAGGTTGAGACGTTCGCAGAACGAGGCATCTCAGGTGGATTGGGTAGGATATTTGGGAAGAAGTAATCTGAGGTGTCGGTTAACCTGCAAATAACCCTCATGGCATTGAGTTTCAATGCATTACGACTGTGACGAAATTTCAATTTTAGATGTTGCCTTATGACTGGCCAACGTTTTCCTGGACCCGGTATTTTTGTTTTAGTTATTCGCACTTTTTTGTAAAATATATTACAACCTCTGTAAATGTAGAAACTTTTGGAAGTAACAATGGAGATGAAAGGTGTCCCCCTTATAATTGAACCCAGTTGAAATGACACCCACTGAACCGCTAAAATAACATTTCACCCAGCCACAACGTGGCTGCAATGGCACCGAGGATCCACCAATGGTTGCTACCTAAGGCATAACTGGGAACGCCTTCTCCAAGATTGGTGAAATTTCCATGGACAACTTGTTTACTATAAACCTTCAGTGAGTTAATACTCCAGGTGGCATTCTAAGATTTGATCAACATCATAAACCGCCGTGAAAACTAGGGTATAGCTTACAACGAAATTCGTTGGATCGGTCAGTCTCTGCTCACATGTCCCTGGACAACCAGATGTTGCGTATGATGCACCTGCCCATTGTCCACAGAACGTGATATCTAAGAGTGATTCAGATGATAAACGTGTGCAAAGCTATTCAATATACATACCAAATATGATGCGATGACTTTGAAAGAAGGTTGGAATATCACATAGAGAAGAGTTGAGCAGGGTGGCTGATGGAATGCCCCATGTCGACGGCGTCGGGGTTCCGTCAAGAATATCTTGAGGAATAGCGGCTCGGAAAAATGACCCTTTTGAGATTATGAGCGAGATATTAAGCAAGAACACTGCGGCGAAAAAGCTCTCCGCTGAGCGTGGTGGAAAAGTAATCCGCTCATCAATCCGCTTTCAATCCGCTAAGATGGCCTGGTTGGTTCCAATTTTGATCCGGTTGATTGGCCTTTC
>NHTK01005975.1:0-33048 GCA_002938355.1 Panaeolus cyanescens | reverse complement strand
GTAAAAAATGAGGCTCACAATTTTTGGAATTAATTTAGGGGTTTATAGGAAGTGAAATAGTACTAGTAGGCCGCTTGGATATCATTACATTGTCTCAGGACTGCGAGGAGCGCTTCGGTAGCGTTAGCCAAGTTGGAGCACTCTGAAAACCAGCAAGGATACGGAAATTTGGTCAGTTTCTGAGTTGACCGTGACATCCTCGATTATGCCTTTGTCGAAGTCTTTCTCCTTTCCAATACATTTCGATGGCGTTTGAGCGGCTTCGGTTTGGGGTGAGCATTTGAATCAAAATCAGGTCGATACTTTGAGGTTAGAAGTTCCATGAAATATCCACATAATTAGTACATGATAATTAAGAGAGCAATCGGAAAACTCCATGATGTAGTTTAGAATTAAATGATGATGATGTGAAGGATGAACGAAATCGGGCATGGTATAAATACAACCGCACAGCGATTCTCATTGTGCGATAATGCAGGTTGCCAGATGAACAGGATCATGACACTGGTAGTGGTTGGATCGGTGGGACACGAACTCCCTTCCAAGTCTCCTGAAGAACGCTTCTTCTCCTTTCGATAGCACGACGAATTGGCCTGTTCCTGCGCGGCAGAGCACGCTGAGACGTCGTTGACGCGGTTGTGGTAGGCTCTGAAGCGACGTCCTCTTCCTCCGCATGTGAGTCGAGTGGCGTATCCTGGGGTTGGGTACGAAGATGGGGATGTAACGCGATGTATTGGAGGCTCTTCCTCATGCGGCGGTTCATGACGATATCGGGGCAAGTGTCTTTCATTCTCTGTTTCATGCCCTCATCGGCCAATGGGCGTAGTGCGAGTAGGGCTTCCAATGAGTAGACCCCTCGTAAGTTTTCTGGGACGAAGCAAGTGAATAAGTATAATGGACCAATAGTTTAGGAGATCGAAATACCTGGTGTGCTTGAGCGAACACTGTTCGGAGAAGATGGCCTTGAAGACGATGCCACCGAAGACCTGGAGCTCCCAGGTCGTTTGTGAAGGGGAACATACTTGGTCGAGCGAGATGATGATGAGGATGCTGAAGACACACTATTCGAACGTGTTGAGCGGGGGGTGCCAGACGAGGATCGAGGTTTAGAAGGCATTGTATGTGGGGATCAGTGAACTAAGAAAGAAGCAAGTGTTACTGATGGGCGCTGAAGATCCAATACGAAGTACGGGGATGGGGGAACCCGAGGAATGAACATCTCAGGGTTATATAGGGACGAAGGGATGACTCGGATATCGGCTGTAGGTGTGAGACTACTTGTGGTGGTTGAAACGGAAGTGCTAAAACACTGGGGCAGCAAGATCCTCGTGCAGATTCCCATTTTAGGCGTTCCACTCACTTTTTCCGAGATTTGGGCTATACGACTGCGCGCTGATAGATTCATCAAGCTGCCTCGGAGACGCATCCCCGAATATCCCATGGGATATTTTTGGGGGCTTTAGGCTGACAGGAACTTTATCAGCCCGGCCAGATGTTCCGAGGAGGAGCAATCGACCGGTTAGTGTTGTCATTGACGTGACTCCGCTCCAAGTCGCTTCAACCAAAAAGGAATGTCTTCATAACATTACGCTTGTGCGCTTAATGTGTTGGCTTAGGGTTTCCACAATCAAATCTATAATTGTATTAAACGGTCATCGTTGACGTTCCGTGCCCATTCCCGTTGATTCAACTTGCTCCACATAGCAAGGAAGCAGCACATACGCAATAAATTAGCGCTGGAGACAATCACTCGTCATTGGCGCAAGGAGCCTAAGACACCAAGAGTGCGGCCAATCTTTTAAAAACATCGTTGAGCCCCAATGATGTCAACGTCATTGAGACTGGTCGACGTCTGGCATCGAACTAAACGTCTTAGTAGGCAGCGGCCATCGAAATGTGATGAGTTGGAGATAAGAGAATCATTACAAAGGTCATATGTAGCACATCATTAGATGTTGGCTCTTCAGGCTACAGTCTAGCGTACCGCGGCAAGCTATCGAAAGACTAGATGCCCCACACCTCGTCCAATATCAAGGCTGTCGAACAACACTGTTGCCCGATCGTATAATTGACATCTGGGCCATCCGGCGGGGATTATAGGGGCTAAACAAAACCACCTCGTCCGCACAAAGCTCGAAGAAGCCCTTATGGGTCCATATGGCCATCTTCTAAGGAGCTGTAAGCAACTGCAAAAACCATGCATTCGAACAACCACCACAAAAATGGAAGAAGTTCGCAAGTCATTTCGCAGCCAAAAGGACAAATAAGAAGCAGTACTTCGGCGACACGCACTCCATGGCCGAGAATACTCAGCCTGCACATGTTGCATATATGCTATCCAAAGCAGCGCTATTAAAAGCTTATAGCCTCATAGAATGTTGGATTGCGTGCATCGTTGATCTTTGGGGTGATGGTGGCTGTGCTACCGGCTTCATCAAAACCGGTAGTACTAGTAACCTGACCAGTCATCACACATTTGCTCAGCCAGCTCGATGCACAAGCAAAAATCGCGCTTAACGTCGTTTAAATGATACATTGTTAGAAGACGTTCAAACACACATGATAGAGGTGTTGCAGGGATGGAATGTTCTATAAACCTCCTACAAGATACATTTCTGACCCTGTTTTGCACCATTTCCTTATCGAAGCCACCACACGAGACCCGGGTCATGACCTTGATCCATCGCTTCAAACGTTGCGGAAACCGTTTCGAGGTTGCAGGGCTCAGCGTACTCGAGTATTTTGTGATAGTCCAAGACATTTGACTGGGAAATTTGCGCGAGCCCTGTACGCTTGTCTGCACAGGGATGAAAAAGTGGAGAATTGCCTCGGAGGTTGAGCACAGAGTTTGAGCGGTCTCCCTGCAATATCAATGCTTTCGACCGCGGACAAGACCTCACATGGGCACCAAGAGGTGTCTCGGATGTCTGAAGTCGTGGAAAAGGGGGAGTTAGAAAGATAAAACACGATTCAGGTGCTCATTGTGGTATATCATGTTCTTGGGCGGCGCAACACGAAGTATGATAATGAAAACAGGTATACATTCCATGAGAAGGCCAAGCTAAAAAAACCTAGTAACATCCGCGCTATTGAGAAAAGTCCGAAACAGTATTAGCACCTTTGGAGATGCCAAAATCTCCTAAATAATCGGTAACGACCACTTTTGTCTTATCATCGCCTGTAGTACATAGGCGCCCCGATGCAGGATCAAAGCTGGAGGCCCCGAACCCGTTCCACCGCACCAAGTGAGCTCTAACGCGATTATTGCTATTATCTTCTTCCCGATTGGCAGGATGAACAAGCTCCACGTCGGATAGATAGGCATGCTTCAAAGGGAGTGGTTGAAATTCGTTATCGGAGACTGTCTTTGTCGTCCTGATGAGGGCGAATAGTCCTTCCAACTCGTGGTTTTCCCATAGAAGAATCGTTTTGCCACCACATAGTCGACTTTGTTTCGTAACAAGTGACCTTTCGATCTTTCGAAATTGTGGAACGTCGTGCATCTGCGCAAGCTTGACCACAGGTCGATCACCTCCCGTCGCGTCGTATTCGATCTCGTACGTATGGTAATAAACCTGAGGACCGTGGCCTTCGTATGCGAGAAGATCGAACCCCGGAAGAGAGAAGTCCTGATGGTACCATGTATTGTGAGAACAAATGAAAGTAGATTGACCTGCACCGGCAGGAGCGAGAAGGTCGGGATTAGAAAAAAGGTGAATGTCGAATGTGCAAGACCACTTCGGAAGAAACGTAGCCATACGACCCGATTCTTTTATGCAAAGAATGTCGTTTATATCCCAGAATAGTAGAGTTTGATCTGCAAATAGAATTAAAAGCTTTTTAACGTGGTCTATGACCAGCTATAGAGTAGAAGAGAAGACCGATTTTCAGAGTTGCATGTTTTCGACGATGGATCAAAAGAAGAGCCTCACCTTGCGGAATCGCTGCGTATAGTGCAATGTAGGGTCAACATACCAGGATAAAAACACGTCTTCCAAGAAGTTCCAAGCGAAGATGTAGCCGTCTGAGTAGTAGCAGAAGAGTTGGCCAGCTAGAGCATCAGAAAGAAGGACATTTGCGTTGTGAGGCCTGACTTGATCTAGATGGCGCGATGCCAGGCGATATAGCTCTCGCTTCACTGGGTCAAACTCCAGGACGGTAATCCTTGAAGACCTGCACAATTTTAGTATAGAAGTTTCCCCAGTCAAGTCTGTAAAGCACGAACTCTGCTCCTATCCCTGGATTTTCCACTGTTGCTATTCGAACCTTTGACCCATCAATGGAAGGACTGGTGACGAAAATCGAAGAAGCACGCCTTAATTCTTCTCCAGTCTTTCGACGCATCTTCTCTGATGGCCCCTCGTTCGATTCTACGTCGACCATCAGGATTTCCTGAGCAGTCTTCACGGCCAAGAAGCGCCCTCCAGGAACCATCAACATCATTAGGATTGGCGACGCTAGAGCAAATGGAAGAATGCGCGAGGATGCTGGACGAATTTTCGCTCTTCCTCCTTCCAGTGACGATGTCTGTGCACTCTCAAATATCGATGCCATTCGCATTGGGGCCAGGACGGCGCGTTTACAGTCGTTCAACGACATCGTATTGAGATCAAAGCTCGGGGAAAACAATGCATCCTTTTGAATGACTTCTTTGAGCTTTTTGGCCCATAGTGACTGGTTGGAACATAGCGCGTAAGTCACACGACAAGTCTAAGTACTCCATTATGTTGAGAAATTTGTTGTCGATGCAGAAAATATGCATGAGAGCGCACCTGTAGCAAGCTTATGACATCCTGAGCATCCAGAAAGTAGTACCAGACGTAGATCCAAATATCTGTAGGCAGATCAAGGAATTCAACCATTGGTATGAAGCTGAACGTGTCAGTGAACTACTATGCTGTTGATATAACGCGATTACGCTCAATGGTAGGTCGATGTTGGGTTGAAGAGTTTCGAGCGATGATCATGATGGTCACAAAACATTTGCGTCATATCAGTCACATGTCACACAGGTCGAAGTTGTATTCCTCTCAAAATCCGGATAATAAACAATAGTTGAGATGAAGGGTCGAGTTTTTACTGAACTGCAATAAGAGCTTTATAGCATAATACGAGCCAAGCGGGGCTTATGGACTTTGTCGGAATTGGGTATCATATATCAACGTTCATGATCATCGATCGACGTTGTTCGGCCTCTCCAAAGCGTGCGCATTAACACGGCTCCAACGAAATTTTATGATTTCGTTGCATTCTAGTAGTCTCAAAGATATTTGCTACAACGGTTTAACTGAATATTAGACTACCGAGCTTCCTATCGCTTCTTTGTCTAGCCGAGCGTCTAATAGCCCCCGTTTTCGTCTATTGACCGATCTCTTGGCACAGGACCGCTTTCCGACGCTTCCAACACGCGTGCCTTTGACGGACAAAGACTCTTATTATTGGAGGAGTGGACTTCATGTCGCTAATGACGTATGTATCTACTCACAGGATCTATGTATGTAAATAGTTAGATCTTCGTGCATGGGAATAGTCACTGCACCTGAGGAACTTGCAGGCACCGCGTTTGACATTGACAACTTGAATGACATCCGAGCTTAAATCGAATCCTGAATTTGGGATCAAAGGCTATCATATCTTTATCTATAAGCAGCTCATTGTTTGAGCGCTAATATTTCCGTCATTATGCGACTGAGGAAAAGGCGGTAAGTAGCGCAGATCATTTTCGAGCTTCCATTCGAGCAATCGCGAGTCGCGGTAGCACGTTATTTCTCATATGCATTTGATTGATAGTTTACCTTAGTCTGTATGGCGTACCGTAGCATCCTGTTGAGACTTTCGAGTTTATTAGGAATGAACCTTTGATCAAATATAATAAACCGTTGGAGAGACAAAAGTGGGTCTGGGAAGAAGAGTTGACATATGTATGCGATGCTGAAGTACTGGTCATCGCAAAAGTCTAAAATAGTATTTGACTCCCAATCAGGCTCACCATTGTAATTCTTATCAGTTGACGGTCACAACCACGCCTTTTGACAACGCTTCAGCTTCAATCCACATTACAACTCCCTACACTGATGGAACCTAACGATAATACAAGATCCAGTCCCATCTTTCCTGTCGAGATATTCCAGGAGATATTGGCGCACATTGGACCAGATAACAAGAGAGATCTGATCCCAATCGGCCTCGTCAGCTCCTCCTTTGCAGCTCTTCGTCGTCCTCATCTTTTTTACACCATAACAGTCGACATCACCGCATTTTCCTTCACATCGTCTCATCAGCGCTTAATGGAGCTCCTACGTTCGAATCGTTCCCTCAGTTCACATGTTCGTCACCTCGTTTGCGAGATGTCACCAAGGGCAATCATGGCGTCGGCGGCATCACAGCAGGAGCTCTTGGTTTTCATATATCTCCATTTCCGTAACATTGACGAGTTATCGATTTTTGCACACCCATCTGCCCATACTCGCACTTTCGCAGTTGTCCACAGCCTTCTCGATCACTTCCTTTCCGTACGGAGACTCACCAGACTCTCTCTTCAAAACATGCAGCGCATTCCCATCCTCGATATTTTATCTCAGCCCCGCTTAAACCATCTGAACATTGTGGCGTGTGTTCTCAAACGATGGGACAAAGGCATTCAAACGCACAAAATTCAGCAGTTAGGATCTAGAGTGAAAACATTGACATGGGTATATGGCACCAATCATTCCATCCCTCTGGCGCTTTTATATTGCCAACAACTCGAAGAGCTTGTGATTGACCATACACCTGTACTTGGTATGGCCGATATGACGGGCATGGGCGTAGCGCCAGGACTTGATCCCTCTGATCTCGAGCGTCTACCCGCTCATTTGCGTCCATCCTCAACCTTCCAAATGCTCCATATTTTAGTCTGTCCGATAGCAACTAATTGGACACCATTCTGTTACCTTGCAGAGAAAGAGGGGGTAAAAGCGTTCCCTTCGCTAACAACGCTTAAAATGCATCAAGGCTACAATCTGTTTGAGTTACTCCAGGAGAACCCTCCGAGCGCGCTTTTCGATCATGTAGTCAAACTGGAGAAACTCTACATTATTAGTACGTTTTCCGTTTATGAGATACCAGTGATATCGTGCTTAAATTATATTTGCCAATTCATCTAGAAGTTAAACGGCGTAAAATTCAAGGAGGATGGGAAGACAACACCATTTTCAGGCACCTTCACTCTTGCTTCGTAAACTCCCAAACATCCCTCAAAACAATTTTTATCCACTGGAAGCTTTCCCAATACACGCCAGAGATAGTCTTGGGGTTGTATCGCGCCCTCGAAGGTATAAAGAGGAACAACATCCTCGAGAGCCTCGTGTTGAACGTGTATCTTGCGGAACCGAGTTTATCACTGCTTTCTCCGGACTTGCAAGAGTGAGACCACTTGGATGATCTCTTGATGCACGATCGCATCTCGGACTTCCCGCACCTTCGCGTCGTGGAAATATGCATCACTGTTCCGCTGAGAACCCCAGATCCGAGATTTGCAAACCATACCTCAAGTCGATATGGCGGTCAGCGATTCAAGTCCGTCCCGCGTAGTGCGACACAGTACGCCCGTGCCATCGACGAGCCTTTGGCGAAGTTAAGAGCGGCGACGGACATTGATGTAATATGTGCTGTTTATGCTTGGTGATTCGTATATCTTCAGAAATGGGGTATGTATAAACGGTGTAGATCGGCACGTTAAGGCGAAGGCCGTGGAACGTGTGTAACCTGTAAAGACAATACCCCCATAGACATTGTGTCATAACTCGTGCCCAACGAACGAATATAAAATAAGCGCACGTAGCCTCCTCTAAACAGCGGGATATTCGGACAAAATCCCATTTCAGTAACGCGCCCACAAAGAGTTGGGACAGACCGTTAAACATACGCGTTAGCGCGATCATTAGCGAACGCGTCTTCCGCTTCGCCAGGACAAAGCCCTTAACTCCTCGCGATCTTCAAGTACTAGGGGTCTTGGCAGATTTTTAAAACACTCGACGTTTTCCTGTAAGAATTCCAACTGCTAAAGAAAATAGTCTGCTATTGGTCTGGCAAACGTTACCGCTAGTTGCATTCGAGGTGCGATCTACGCGGTTAGGCTTAGAACTTGGGACCTGTGTTATTGGTGAATTTCGTAGCGGACAGGGAACGCGGCTGAGAACACTGCGCGTAAAAAAGTACGATATATTAACAACGTTGGGAAGATCATGGTTGGCAATCAACAAACCTTGAATGGTATAAGAAGCATATCTGACATCGACTCTTCAAGTTGGAACTTGCGGCATCAGGTGTCATGAACACAGCTATGCAGTTATGAAGTCATTTTTAAAATCATTGTCATAAGTATGAGTGGGGAGTACACTTATTAAGCTAGGTAGCAATTACGGATGTGCGGGGTGGATAGTGGTGATTAACAATATCTAGCATAATAGGTGTGTAAATGAACGCATGGATGAAGATTGTGGTGATGGGGCAACATCCAAGAAGAGAGGGCGCAGGTACGAATATCGAATTAGGACATAGGAAGCAGAGGGAGCTCCTAGCAAAGGTTGGGACGCATCAGAGCATTTTAGGGTCGGAAAGGGGGAATAGGGAAGCAGGGCACTTATGCGTCAACAAATGACCTGACTTTGCCCAACCACTTGACGTATTCTTGCTGTTCCTTGTGGGTGGCGTACTCAGGAATGAAAGCAGCCAACGACTCGTTGATACCACGCTCGTTCAAGTACTTCTCGAATTCATCCTGAACAGCCTGGTCGAGGGTTTCGAACTACAATCATGTGTAAGTGCACCATTTATAAATAGAAGATTTAAAACATACCTGAGGGCCAATGTAGACACCACGGCGTTGCCAGTCAGCTTCAGCAGTGAGCTCAGTGCCAAGCTTAGCGCTATCATAGAAAGAGATGTTTTCAATGACGAAGGTGTCTTCTTGGCAGAAGAGGTCAACGTTGATGCAGCCTGGAGCGCTGGCCTATCCGATGACGCAAATAATTAGCCCTAGACCAAGGCTGGAACGAACAAGCTGCATTGCGTACCTTGGTGATAGAAACAGAGGCACGAATGGCAGCAGGGGCAACGATGTCCTCCTCACTTTCATTCTCTGCCTCGTCCAAGAGGTTCTCTTCGGTGATATCAGCGATAGAGAACATGATTCGGATGCTAGGTAAACTATTAGCAACATTGCCAATAAATTTGTAGCGAAACGTACTTCTCGTCACCGAACTTGCGGGTAAGAGTCACTTCGTCGTTGCCACGAACATCCTCAATCTGAATGGATATTTCTTTGGTAAAAAATTATTGAAACGTGTTCAAAAACACGCACCGACCAAACACCCTGCTCGAGGAAAGATTTGATACCCTCGGGTGTCTGTGTTTCAGTTGCATTTTCTTGCTCGTACTTGATCTCCTCCTGGAGCTTTTGGGAGAGAGCAACGTCGGCTAGAATAAAAAATGACAGTTAAACCTTTCATCCACAACACAAGTAAAACAGGTTAAATTTGAAAGCACACAGCAGTGTCCGCGTGTCCTATTGGACCGTTGCTTCCTCAAGTTCTTCCACTCGAAAATTCACGAAATAAGAACTCACTAGTACCACTTCCGAATCTTCCCGCAGAAGCAGAGAACGCTCTCAGTCCAATACGGCTCAAAACGTTCGATGAAACCAATGAAGGCCTCGCAACGGTAGAGAGCAGTGAAACACGCATGCCAGCAACCATTCTGGCGGGCTTGATGGCCTGTGCGCGGGCAACTGTGCGAAGAGCAGCAAAAGCAGACATTTTTAGAGGAATATTAAGAAAAATAAAGGAATATGAAGTGGTCGGTGGAGGTGAGTGAGAGCGAGAGGTGGAGACCGGATGGCAAAATTTTGAACAGGTGCCAACGTCACGCGTTGATTGGCTTTGTTTGGTGACTGAGGTCATAGGCCGCGGAAGCAAATACACACCAATTGGGCAATCCCCCTTATAAATTCTTGACGCTGAAGGAAAATGAAAATCGTCTCCAGCATTGCTCATTTATATCACTAAAAGGGCAAAGGAGAATCTTTTTAGGGACTTGTTAAGTGGGGAAAAGTCCGCTTCAAACTGTCCGAACGCCCGGAGGCTGCGTCGAGGCTGCCGTTGCTTAGTACATCTTGCCAGTACTAGTTCACAATTCGAAGGAGGCTTTACTTGATCTAGGTCAGACCTGCTGAGCTTTTATATAGATCCCAAGTAGATATTTGTTTGAACAAAATTTCTTAGCTTGAGCTTGTGATTGCTACGCAAAACGCTGCTCGAGGTCATCATCATCGACTGGACCCGCATCTCCCCATTGGTACTACTAGTACTCGACGGTTTTCACAACTAGAATTTAAACGAGGCATGTATACTGAATGGCATGTTTGCAAGAAGTAAATAAGACGGTACAATTAACTCCGTGTGAGAGATTCATCCAAGAGGAAAATTCGGGGGATTCTGTACTATACAATAACTATACCCCAAAGTCTCCCAAGTAATCACTCACTGTAATACTCGTCCCACCTCTATCTGTCGTACAAAGCCTTCCCGACACAGGATCAAACGTCGAAAGACCAAGTGGAACCTTTTTTGTGTCATCGCCTTTCATGTATCGAACCAACTCCGTCCCAAAGTCGTATTCATGAACCGGCGGACCATCCTTCGAATTCAAGTCCTGCACCAAGGTAGGCTTAACCACCGCAAACAACCGTCCATCTACATATCTCTCCCATACCAGAATCGTCTTTCCTGCACAGAGCCTGTTGTGTTTAATGCCCACATCGTGACCATCAATGTTCGGAATAAGGTGCAGCTGGGCAATTCGAATATCCGGTTCGTTGTCTTTGTCCTTGTCATAGTGGATCTCGTAGGTATAGCAGTATGTGCGATCCAAAGAGGTATTCCAGACGAGAACATCGAAGCCAGAGAGAAGAGACCGTGTGTGATGCCAGGTGTTGAGAGAGAAGAAGAATGCGTGTCGATGCGTGTGTGCAGGTCCTGGTGACAATGGACTTGTAGGTTCTCCAAAGATGACTGGCTTGACCCATTTCGGAGGGAAACTGGGGATGTGGCCGGATTTCTTGATTGATGTGATTCTGTCGAGGTCCCAAAAGAGTAATATGTAGCGATCTGTGATGACTATGAAGGTCCTCCGAACAGTATCCACTAGGATCTGTTGCATCGGTCAATGATGGAATAAAAAACCTGGCTGACCATCGACACGTTACCTTTCGAAACGGAAAGTACGGGTCACAATGGAAAGGGTCGACGCTCCACGAAATAAAGACATCCTCCATGAAATTCCAGACGCAGACTCGATAGGCAGATGGGTTGAAATAGCAAAAGAGATCGCCGACAAGAGTTTCGCAGTGGTAGTTGGTCAATAAAGAATAATCTAGAGGATCTCGGCAACGATGATTATGTTGGTGCGAATCAAGTTCACGTAGGTGCGATGTCGCTGGGTTGAACTCAAAGACGGTAATTATTCTGGCCAAATATGAAAAACAAGTCGTAGTGTAAAGACCGCCCAAACACTCAGTACTCACCCTTCAATCTTGCTCTCAACGAGCACTATCCTGATTCTTGATCCATCACTGGAAGGGGCAGCTAAAAAGATACCAGTATCTGATGCTCTTCCATGCTGCCATCGGCATCGCAGACGCGCTTCCTCGGGTGGCGGATCGTCGGAATACACATCTACGACAGTGATCTCCGGGATTGTTTTGACAACAAGATAACGTCCTCCTGGGATGAGAAGCTGCATGACAGGACTACCACGTGTAAACGGGAGAATGCGCTGCGACAATGGATACAACTTTGAAGACTCCTCGTCCGCTGCCATTTGCCTTTCGATGAGCTTGGATTCCATTCTTGCGGGCGCAAGTACGGCGCGTTTGTAGGTATTCAGCTGCGATGGGTCGAGATTAGATTTGGGAAGAAATGTGTCATCTGTGGTAGAGGTCTCCATGAGCTTTTGCGTCCAGAGAACCGTGTCATCGCATAGGGAATTGAAGGCTCTACATGACTGGGCCCCACTGGAATCAGCGGATTCAGATACCACAGGTGACAAGCGAATGGCTAACCTTGAGTAGGTTTATAATGTCCTCTGGGTCAAGATAAACCTGGAGGATAAGCAGCCATATATCCGTAGGAAGATCAAGGGCATACATAGCCTTACTGTCACTGGTGGTGCCAGTGAGTACTGAGTGAGGGTGAAAGGAGAACGTTGAAGACGGTGACGTTGATACGCACTGCCTCCTCAAGGTCACGCCCCCTTTCCCGCTCACACGAATTGAAATGAGCAACTCAGCTGCATCAGGTACAATGACACATAACATACATATCAGTATATTTCTTCGAAAACACTGATATTAAGTATACAAACGTTAACAGACCATTAACTCGGGTAAATATCGATAGGAATTATCCATTGATGCCATATTCTCCCAGATAGTCAGTAACAATAATCGCAACCCAATCGGTAGTCATCGTACACAGGCGACCAGAGACCGGATCGAACGTAGACGGTCCGCATATTGCTGATTCGAACAGCGGTTGTCCATCGGATCCCTTAGGCCCAATGGAACTGCCTCTGAAAACAAGTTCTGCTCCATGTGCGTACCCTCGAGTAATGGTGGTCCTCTGATCTTCTACTGTAGTGGGTTTTACGATGGTGAACAATCTTGCGTCGTCGATTCGTTCCCAAACAAGGACAGTCTTCCCTGCACAGATGCGGTTATGCTTTATGCCGATCTCTTCTTCAATGATGTTCGGAATCAGGTCCATCTGTGTGAGGTGTATTGATGGTTCTCCGGTTTTAGCGTCATAGGAAATCTCGTAGGTGTAGGAGTAGGTGTGATCCAGGAGGGTGTCCCATAGAATAAGATCGAAGCCAGGGAGAGAGCGATGGGTGTAGTACCAGATATTCAAAGTGAAAAAGAGGGTTGCCTCACTGGATGCGGGAACTGCCGGAATCTTTGGATCGTAGAATGACCCGATGTGCAGAGGTTTGCACCAACGAGGGGTCAAATCGCGAATGTACCCTGATTTCTTA
The DNA here is from genome assembly GCA_002938355.1 of Panaeolus cyanescens. NCBI lineage: Eukaryota > Fungi > Basidiomycota > Agaricomycetes > Agaricales > Panaeolus > Panaeolus cyanescens. The sequence continues at coordinate 19,977 of NHTK01005975.1, read as the reverse complement.
ATAGATAAGATCTTGTCGAGGTCATAAAAAAGTACGGTTTGGTCTGTGAAGATTATGAAGGCCCTTTGCATGGTGTCGACAACCAACTTGAGGATGTTAGCACCTAGGAAGGAGATGATACGTAGAGGGGCATAATACCTTTTTGAAAGGGAGTCCGTTACATAGAGCCGGGTCGACGTCCCAGAATATGAATAAATCCTCCACAAAATTCCAGATATAGACCCGAAAGCGTGGGGGTGAATCGAAGTAACAGAAGATATTACCCACCAGCACATCACAGTGAAGGCTTGCGACATCTCGAGGTATTTCTTGTTCGAGCCTGCGATATGCGAGTCGAGTCAATTGTTTTTTTGTCACATCAAATTCCAAAATGGAGGTACTGGAATTATGCCTTCGAATCAAGCTGTCAGCAGTCTTTGAAGTTGAGTTGTTAAAAAAGCACGTACAGTATACCTGGGTTCTCGACCACAGCAATTCTAAATTTTGATGCATCCTGGGATTGACTGGCAAGGAATATGGAGCTGGATAAGATGACCTTTTCCTTGTTTGCTTGACGCATTTGGTCCGTCGGTGCTTTATGAGAGAGGATATCGACCACGACTGTTTCGATTGATGTCTTTACAACCAAATACCGTCCGCCTGGAAGAAGAAGCATGACAAGGATTTGCGAATTGAAACGAAAAGGAAGGAGGCGCCTCGATAATGGGTAGAGCTTCACATCTTCTTCTTCCATCCCTGCTTGAATGCTCTCTATCTTTGAGATCATCCGTCCTGGTGCAAGTAGAGCCCGTTTGTAGTCGCACAATCCCATCAAATCAGGATCGAAGCTAGGGGCGAACATGCCTTCATAACGAATGGCCTCCTTCATTTTGTTAGACCACGTCACTTTACTCGATAGTAAAGAATGCAGGGCATGACAGGTCTAAATACAGGCTTGCATCAGTAATGTCCATCTTGCAATAATTGTAACGGCTTGATCTCGTACCTGTAACAAGGCAATCATATCTTCTGCATCCAAGCAGTTGTCGATGATATAATTCCAAATATCCGGAGGAAGATCAAGAGCGTGAACCATGGTGCAGTACACCTCAGATTCAGACTCAAAGTCCAATAGTACGAAGTGGTCAGGACCAAGCTCGAACTCACGACATGGGCGATGATCGATGGCAATGGGAACCGCTTACGTAATACTCATTAACGGCTTTTCGTTTGCGCGTAACCGTAACCTGGACTTTCATTCAACCACTCACCACCCTTTAATTTCTACGCCCAGGATGATGCTTCAGTCAGACGATATGGACCTAGAAAGGTCCATGGGTCTCTCAAAACCAGTCGACAAGGGAAGGCCTGGAAGAAGGCCCAAATTTGTCAAGTTTGCACCAGGGGATGATGGGATATACTTGCCAGACATATTTTTTGAAGGTGCGTGTCTGGATTTTATGGTTATCTTATTGATATATTGAATTTATAACTCTCAGATCCACGAAATCATCGACCTAAACCGGGTCCTTTGGGACAGATTCATGCCTGGGGACTGTACCCTGTGAGCACTGCTCAAATTTTCACCTTTGGCGAAGCTAATACTTTTCTACGCAGTACGAATATCCTGAAGAGGCTAGAGGAGAACGTCCTATATCACCAGGAGCAAGGAATTGGCCAGCATGTATGTTTACGTGTCACTGTTACACTTTGTTGCGTACTGACGAGTGGCAGTTGACGGTCTTCAGGCAATGATGCGACAGGTTGAGTGGCTCCCGTGGTTCCTTCGCTCTATCATGGTCGTATTTACGCGATACCCCAGATGCTACACCAGATGACATATCGTCCGATGGATAGCCCAGAGAGGCAGTTTATGAAAGTCATTTTGGATCGCAAGGTGAGTCTAATGTTTTCTTCCATTTCAACTACGTGACATGCTCAGCCATTCCATTTCATTTACACATAGAAAAAAGAGCTCAAAGCGCACAACTTTAATGGTCTGGACAAATGCGACGTTCTCTGTAAAATTACCATTTCGTACGTTTCTCTGCGCCCCTTCAACACTTGACACATCGCCGATGATGACCCGGTTGCATAGCGCGATGAATGACCGAAGAGGCCAACCTCGTGTGTGGCGTAGGTTCAAGGTGTCTGCAGGCATCAGTTTGAATGCGCTACAAGACAAAGTCGTCGCGCCAGTCATGGGCTGGTAGGTTCATTGACGCACCCAAGTTAGTTGGTCTTTGACGCTCTTCCAGGGTTCGAAACTTGCACTGTTACACCTTTACGGACTTTAGAGATGGCTCTCTATACGGACCAGAGGTACAGAGGCATATTTCTTTCTTATGAGATCGGCAGCTGACGTTAGCAGGGCTCGAGGTCGGTTGACGTTGCTCATAAGGCCCAGGTGCGTAGAGTCCATTTCCGGATTTATGCCGAACTTCAATTTGGACGCGTTATCAGGTTGGCTATGAATATCTTCCCGACGAACGGTAGGTTCTCTATGTGTGTGACATTATTCTGTATCGTTGACTGTGTTCATAGATACAAGTTTGCACACTTGTTCAGCAAGGAGGGGGATGAAATTGGTTATCTTTACGATTTCGGGGACAAATGGTATCATGTCATTAGGGTAAGGATTGTTAAACCCATTTCCAGATTATTACTCGCAACATCTGACGTGTCACATAGATTGAGAAGATCATCCCAGTCGAACAGTCTACAGGTGCCGTCGAAGTGATTGATGGGAAAGGGATGTGTCCTGGAGGTATGTGTGTCTTCTTTTTCTCGATTGACTTCGCTCACATTCATATTCGCAGAAAATTTGCGAGGAAGTCTCCACTACGAGGACTTTTTATTCAAATACGACGATGCGGACTATTTTGAGAAGTAAGCTCCGTCTCCTTTATCATACGGCCGACTTAACGCTCTATCTATTCCTTTTTAGAAACAAAATGAAACGTGAGGTTCTTGCAACCCCTAATTACGGCAAATCGTTCGGCAAGCCACCCGCACTCTTCGACCCATCCAACTTTGATCTCGAGGCCACCAAAAAGCGGGTTTCGGACGCACTCAATAGTGCAAGTTCTGTGCCTTCCGGTGCTAAACAATTCACCATACCTTTTCAAGAGCACGAGCCGGGTGAATTCGACAAACCTTTCTTGAAGAAATCACAGTCTATTGTCGTTACCAGGGAAGAAGGGAACAACTCTGACGATTCAGATGTTGGAGGGTACTGGAAGGAGACCCAATCGAATACGAAGGATAGGAGGAGGGTGGCTGTCTGTGCTGCGTGCGGTAAGCCGGCCTCGGATGATGTCGAGCTGAAGACTTGTTCCGGATGTCGATTGGTGTGGTGAGTGTTCATTTAATGGTGTAAGAAGGTTTTTTATTCACGTTTATGTTCGTCGTTAGGTATTGCTCGATTGCGCATCAGAAGGAGCATTGGAAAGCTGCTCATAAGAAGCAGTGTACAAGGGAGTTCTATCCCCACTAGAGGTTCTGTATTAATGGTACCTTTAACCTGTAGAAAAATCTACATTTTACTCTTTCAATCTGGATTTTATTGTATGCATATACTTACGCAGCCTTCTAATACGACGCTCGAATTATTCTCTTGCCCGCGTCAAGCTTGTTCGGCATTAGCCTAACAGGATATCCCGAGCCGTCACCATCAATTTGCTCAGGCGAAGGACTATGAGCATTCGAATTTTGGACACCTTGCCTTTCCCGCTCGTAGAATCGTACCGTTTGCAGGTGACGTAAAAAAACATTCATAGAGGCTGCCACGCGCTTTTCACGGTAGGACCTGGAGCCTTGGTGATCGAACTCTGCCAGTGACGCAAGGCGAGGAAAAAGGGCGTCCACATACGACACAAACTTGCCACAATTTCCAAAGGTGTCGGCCCATTTGACCAGCTGCACGGAAAGCTTGAGCAAAGGGTGGGTGTATGATTGAGGTATCGCTCGGATTGCACGCAAGGTACTGACATCGAGGTCAATGGAGAGATCCCGGAGGTGCGGAAGCTCGACGGCGATGAGCTCCAACACGGAAATGTCAAAAACTGCCGGTGTAGTATTCGGAGCACCGTGGATGTGCAAGAACGTTATGCGAGGCCATGTTGAAATTATGGATTTGAGATCTTCGAGTGTGAACACGTTGAAGAAGGGAAATTCGAAGCCCAGCGCGACGAGGTTCAATTGCAAGAGGGATTCAGCAATGTCGGAGAATGGGACACCGGGGTAGTATCTGAGGAAATCGTCGTAGCCATACTGTTTGGAGGGGGCAGCGTAAAATTCTTTGAGGCCAGGTGCTGTGAGACGAATGGCATCAAAAAGTGTTGCCCACTCCCTGGTAGGATACCTGCCACGTCCACTTTCAACAGGAAAGCTATAAGCGAATGAGTAGAGGATTGGGCACGTTATGTGGGATAATAGCCCTAAAATATCTGCAAAAATACAGCAGACCGAGAGATGCCGCAGCTGCTTGAAGCATACAGTCGCTGCCTTGTCTATTGCGTTAAAGTCTGCTGGGTAATCCATTTCCAAATTCAATTGGCGAAGCCCAGGGAGTGTGGCCATGTTGACCAAATGACCGAAATTGATAGCCTTTCCACGTCCGATACACAGTTGCAGTACAGATAGATGTGAAAATGCCGACGTTGCGATATTGAGCATGTCAGCCGTGCAGGGTAGTTTGATTGCCAGTGCTGCAAGACAGGTTTGATAGTTGGACTGGACTTGGAGATAGATAGGTATGTCAGACCCCATTGGGTTTTGTTCTCTGAGGTCGTTTAGATCAAGTTCCTTGAGTCGTGGTGAATGCAGTAGTTGAAGGAAGGAAGGGCAATCATTTTTATTGAGAACTATACTCAGGCGTTGGAGATTTGGAAAGAGGGGTTTTCCCTGCAATGCCTGAACGACGACTGTGTACACAGGCGCTTCAACAAACGATTTCCGTTTCCGTTTTGCAAAAGTCAACTCGCGAACACGGTTTGCAAATAATGCCAGATGCTCTAGAGCAGAAGGAGAAATGGCGCCATTTAAGAACTGTTTTGATTTTTAGAACCAAGCATAGTTTAGAGATATGTCAAAAAAACGTACCCAGTTGCCTTTGTCATGATCAGTACTATATCTCTCACGAACAGTAAATGTCGGCAGTAGTCGGAGTAGCGGGAAGATACCACAGTCTACGCAGCGCCATAGGACATCCTGAGCAGGATTTCGGAAGTCACGGCAAGTTAATGCCAGAGCGCAACACTCCTTTTTGTTTTCTTCCAGGAACTGAAATATTTCATGAAGCAAGAATGGGTTCTGAAGAACGGTGTTCATGTAAAATTTGCTGGATCAGTGGATGCTTGGTATTGTGAGTGTGCAAGCAGAAATTGAATGTGACAGTGTTGCTCAAAAGTTAAAATCAGCTGAAGTTTGCACCACGTGATGCCAAAATCGTCGCGTCGCGACTCGCGCCTCCTACAAGCCCATGCAATGTTCGCGTCTATGACAATTATAAGATGAGATTAAACAGGGATAGACTCGATTTTATCGACTGGAAGAGGTACTCTATTTTTAGATACATTGTATCTAGTCATACTATCCGATTTTCCAATAATATTCATCTTTTTAACCTCTCCAACACCATGCCTCTGCCTCTCCATCAATCTCGCATTTTTGCAGTGCGCCAAAACCATCATGAATTTTGACGGAGGGTAGTCCTCAACTTCATGATCATACACAACACACCGCGCAAAATTGCATTCAACAAAAAAATAGAGATGGGGGAAAATGATATCCACCAACGCCGCCGCATCACCTAACTGGGCCAAGGTCCCCGCCGTTTCAGTGAACGGGAACCTAAGATGCAAATAGCTCAGGGGATGTACCACAAAAGACAAATATTTGGATCTTCCCCAGGATTTTTTTGGGTCAATATCAAGCGAGAGGTTACGGAGGCGAGGGAGGTTGTCTGCAATGACTGCGAGTGCGGGTAAGCCCAACTTTTCACGAGACGCCGTGTGCAGACTGAGTGTAACCAAACGCGGCCATTGCGCTGTGATAGCCTTGAGATTATCCATCGTGATACGCGTAAAGAAGGGAAATCGGAAATTGAGGTCGTGAAGGTCGAATTGGGATAGACAAGGGAAGACGGTGTCAAAGTCAACGCCTGAATACTGATCGATGAACGAGTGGTATCCTCTCGCACGCTGTACCCTGGTTTGCTTCCATGGTTGAAGCGATATGTCGGTCAAGGTTGAAGTTGTCGCTTGTTTCAGTGCATTGAAAAAGGCCATCCAGTCCAGGTTGTAGTCAGTGTGTGTTGGAGGAACCCAAAATGTATGGGAGAGACAAGCGAGGACAGGAAATGTTGAGCTGGACAGGAACATGATAGCCTGGTCAATTTTACCAGTGAAGGATAGCCAATCGAGGGAGGGAAAGGCGAGGCGGGGAGTGTCTTCTCCAAAAGCAAATTGTAACGATTCCCCTTCCAGATGGCATTCCTTCAGCAAGCCTATGTTGGGCATGGAAACCAGGTGCCGATGTCCAATAATGGTGCTGGAATCCAGGTCCAGGGCGAGATTAACAATTGATGGGAATGCAGACATGACGAGGTCCGCCATTGCCTGGCTGCACGGGATGTCAATCCTAAGATCGAAGAGCTGTACATTCTGTCGCACAAGGCGATGAATGAACATGGAAGTATCTTGTATCCAAGATGGATTAATTGTTTGGACGTTACTGCAGTTAAATTCAACGCGGGTGAGGTGGGGAGAATGGAACAGAAAAAAGACAGCTGATGATTCGCTTGAGTACAAGTTCCAGTCAAGGTGTCGGAGATTGGGGAAGAGAAGTTGACCTTCCAGCGCAGAGATCACAGCAACGTAAGTTGACGCGTCAATGAGGTCAGTCATTTTTCGCTCTAAGCACGAAATAGAACGGACACGTCTCCCATAGGATTTCAGTTTTTCAACGTCAGACGGTGTCACGGTATCTTTCAAGAACTAAAAAAAATAAATCAATATGTAAAAGTCCATACAGAATGCTGAAACGTACATAGGTAGTGGTTGTCCTTTCCTTGACTCTGTTGCTGTAAGAGTCCTCGCCGCTGTGTTGCTCTTCTCGACAGCCAAGGTTTGGAAGAACCTGAAAAAGAGGAAGAATTCCTGTCTCCAAGTTTTCCCATATAATATCCAACGCGTGCCCTTGAAAAAAACGGCAAGTAAGAGCCACTTGTAGAACGTCATGTTGCGTCAACTCTATATCGCTGACAATTTGCTGAATAATGGAAGGACATTGAAAAATAGGATGCATTTTTTGTGCTTGTAACGCCCAAAATTATAGCTAGATGTCGCAGATGTGAGATAGAGTCGACACGCCTGGTCTTTGGGAGAGGCTGACGGAAAAACCTCAAGTACGTCGTAGTCAATGGATAAGCATTGTTTACCACTTTTGGACCGGATGCATGATGCGGCATCATTGGATCAACAGACGTCTGACCGTCAACGCGTCAAGTTTCAACCACAACACCAAATTTATCTCTCTGAGTTGCCTGACCTATAGGATTCCAAAATGGATCCTGTAATTTCCATCCATATTCATACCCGCAGACGTTAATTTCGGCTTCATCAGCAACGATGACAAATGTAAAGGCCTATTTCAAGCTCTTGCAGCTCGGACATGTATTATCAGAATGCATCCTGGCAAAGACCTTTCGAAAAGTAGCGGTACGTTCATTACTACTACAAAAGCAAACAGGGGACATATTCTGTCGGCCATTTTGTCAACTTTCTTAAGTTTATGTAGCTCTGACATTTACGCAGTGGAAAGTCTCCGAACTTGAAGCCTCTTTCCTCAGAAGTGAGCGCCAGCGCTTAGCCTGGATTGCCCTCCCTGCTCACCTCTAATACCTGGTCTTTTCAACCCTCGACACTGACAATTTGAATATCACTACGGTACAGTAACCCTATACAATACACTGAAGCGTGGCAGCGACTGACCTTGACTACCATTTGCACTCTACAAATACCCTGAACTCGAGCTTCGAGTTAATCGTACACTTTGCTAATGATATCAAATTTGCCTTGAGTCTCGACAACAGTCATTTTCAGATCCCATGTGCGCCGAAAGCACCAAGAAATCTAATCAAACGACATGGCCGAGATGCCCGACACCTGATCTCCCATGTTTTCTGCCTTCCACGGACCACGGTTTACCAAGTATCGCACGACACTGGCAGGCTAGCTTTATTCACACCCCCACACCTTGTTCCTATCCTATAACCACAGCCACAAAATATCAATGAAATTCACTGACCTCCCACTCGACATCCACATTCTCATCTTCACACTCCTCCAACCCCTCGACATCATCGCTCTCGGGCAAACATGCTCCACCATCCGCGAGCTCTCTCATACACGTTTTGTCTGGACGACATTACTCCAGCGCTGTGTTGCACGAAATGGCCTGGGTCGTCATACATTTCAAGTTGCTTCACGAAGCACTCCAACTACTACTACTAGTCATGATCATGCGATGGGTAAGCACTTGTTCAATCAAATTGGATCATCATCGTTATTCAAGTTCAAGTTATTGACTCTGCTATCATGATCATGATAAAAGTTACAAACCGTCCAAATTTAAACGACACCCAAAGTGAAGGCAGCACCTCGAGATTGCGATCAAAGAAAAGAAGTCATGAGGAAGTCTCAGCGTCCAAATTGGAGACCCTCCAGATGTCACTATGCGCACCACAGCGGATGATGATGAAGATCGCAAAAGGACCGCCCATGGATGAAGCATGCGATGTGCAGCATCTGTGTAAACTGAGGCCACGGGATAAGTGGGTTGTCAGTGTTGATGTTGGTGGACAAAGGCGTAGGGCTATTATGGGTGGAGGAGGTGGAGGAGAACCATCAACATCAACAGTAGCACTAGAGGGTCAAGAACCAGAACCAACAGAAATCCGCAGGGTATGGTTAGCTCCTGGAGGCCGACACATGTTGGTACACGATGGCGCCTCGTTGCTCTTATACGATCTCCACACCGTGACGACCCGACCTCAGGCTGTCCAGATGCCAAAACTCTGGGGCATTGCCAGTGACGTCAACCGAGCAAAGGCCAGTGGGGTACCACTGGCGAGCGTTTCGTACCCCGATGTGAATAATTACAAGACCCATTTTTTGGTGTGTCCTCCAAGAGATGGAAGAGAGGTGAGGGTGATGATGGCACGATCGGTGCGTGGGGATGGGAATGTGAATGTAGGGTGAGTACTGAAATGCCGGGTACAAGTATTAATGTTATACTTATACGGTTTGTGTTTTCTTTTCTACATAGTGGCGATGATGCGGACGGGAATGGGAATGGCCCGAATATCACCATCATCCGATTTATATTCAACGAAGAAGAATCCGAAGATTCTGATCATTCGAGTTCAAGTGCTAGTAGTACAACTAGGACCTCTGCGAGTGCTAGCAGGCTCAATTCTGTGACGCTCCAAATGCACCAGATCAATTTGACAGCGCGCGGAGGGCTGAAAGTGACATCTGGGTCATTTGGAACACGACCGTACACGCTTGTGGGTGATTGGGTAGTGTTGGGAGGCATAGCGCGCGGGAAAGGTGAAGTGTTGGAGGTTTGGGATTATGTGAACGACACGTTCACTTCGTGGGTTGTTGATAATAATAACAACAACGACAAGTATCAAAAGGTGAGCGCCAGCTTCAACCCTAATTTTCAAGTTACCCAATTGCAATATCACGTCTGATGTTCGTCATCTTTTTTTTTCAACTTATTCTCCACCAGATCATCGTTGACAAACCCTACATAATCCTCTCCAATCCCGACAAATTCACATACTTCGAGGTCCCGCCTTTCCAATCCCGGGAACAATACCGACTGAGCGCGATTCGGGTGCTACCACCCCTATACGTGGTGCCGCTGGTATGGCCATCCCAATCGCAGTACCCGGCCTACGCAATTGAAGCAGCAAAATGCGTGCGCTTGGATGGGTGGTATGATACGCATACCTCATTCAATTCAAGTTCGGCCGGTACGAGAGATAGGGAGGTGTGGTATCGAGTCGATATTCCAGCAGACAGGGGAAGCGGACGGGCGTTTGTACAGACATTGGTGGGGTTTACTGTTCCACGACCCTCATCGACGACGATATCGTCGATGACCACGCCGCTGGGGGGTGTGCTGCATCAATCGATAACGTCTTATCCTCAGGTTGACGATGGTACGTCTCCTTCATCGAATGTGAATATATCGTTTACTTTATTAATGTTAATATTGATATGATAGATGACACGATCGCTATCGCGCCGTTTCGATTGTGTAATGGGAGAGTGGTGAAGACGTATACGTGTGCACGGAGGGTATTTGTGCATGCTAACACCACCAACGACCCAGAAGAGGAGGACCAGGCTATTGCGAGCGATAATTTAAAGCGAAAACCGAAAGACCGAATCGTGGAACTGGTCCTACCAGGGATGTTGGTTAAAAATCAGAGCTTGGACGACGCCGGCGCCTCTGACTTGGACACAAGGTACTTTTCGTTTGATCCTGTATCGGGGCGGATGGCGTTTGTGCCTATGTATGGTCCGAAGAGGGTGGTCGTAGTTGATTACCTTGGGTATTCAAGTGATAATGAGGGTGGTACTAGTGGATTCGGAGAAGCTGGGCGCTGGTGACTGTCGAGCAGAGTTCGAGATCTAGAGCGTTAATCATAACTTGTGAGAGCGGCGGGGATTGTATGAAGGAGACTTTTAACCTGGATAAACAAGAGCTGGATTTGTTGTATAAACATGTTCATTCCTGTATATTGTACATAGCCTTCTACTACGAAGCTCGTAAAATTCTACCACCCGCATAAAGCTTCATCGGCATTCTTCGAACACGACAACCATCGTCGTTAGACACCATCGAAGGACTCCGGATATTCAAATGCATAAAACCTTGCCTTTCCCGCTCATAACATCTCGCTAATTGAAGTTGTCGCAAAAAAGGGTACATAGAAGTAGCAGCCTTATGCGATAGCCCCATTTTATCCGTCACAAACTCGAATTCCTGTAACTGCACAAGATGAGGAAATAGAGCGTCCACGTACGTCACCAGCTGGGCGCAGTTCGCAAGGTCGTCAGTCCAGTTGACGAGCTTCAGAGAGAGGTTGACGAGGGAGTGGGTGTACCATTGCGGTAGGGCGTCGAGCGTGCGTAAAGCGCCCACGTCGAGGTCGATGGATAGATCGTTAAGATACGGGAGCTCAAGAGCGATGCGTTCGAGTGCTGAGATGTCAAGAACTGGCGATGCATTAATATTTGTTTGAGTTCCGTGGATATGCAAAAACGTGATGTTAGGCCACGATTCGAAGATACACTCGAGGTCACCGAGTGTGAACGAGTTGAATAGGGGAAATTCAAATCCTAGCGCGACGAGGTTTAATGAGAAGAGAGAATCGGCGATGTCGGAGAGTGAGACGCCTGGGTAGGTGTTGATGAAGTCGTCGTATTCGTAGCTGTTCCCGGAATGGGAGGGGGCGGAGTATAGCTCTTTGAGGTTTGGTGCTGTGATTTGAATGGCGTCGAATAGAGATGGCCAGTCTAGAGCAGGATAGGTGGTGTGCCGTTCTGGTGTAGTAGTGAATACGTGGGTGAATGAGTAGAGCGCGGGGCATGATATGTGTGATAAAAGCAGAAGTATATTGTTGAAAGCGGAGCATACGGAGAGATGTTGGAGGTGTTTGAAGCATACAGTTGACCCTTTATTAGCTGCGCTAAAGTCGAACGAGCTTTTGCCAGTGATTTGCAAGTCCAATTGACAAAGCGCAGCGAGCTTGGATAAAGCGACGATATGCATAAACGTGACCGACACGTCAGAGCGAATATTCAATTGCAACACATTCAGGTGCGGGAATGACGAGAGTGCGAGATTGAGCAGGTCGGAGGTGCAGGGGAATGTGATGACGAGTGAGGAGAGATGGGGTTGATAGGTAGATTGGATTTGGAGGTAGGCAAGGGCGTCGGATGACCTTGCGTAGAGGTCGCTTGATAAGTTGATCAAGTCGATTTCTTTGAGACGTGGGGAATATAATAGTTGGAGGATGGAAGATGATTCGTTTTGGTTGAGTGATACGGACAAACGTTGGAGATTTGGGAAGACAGGTTTTCCCTGGAGTGCATGCACAAGGAGCGCGTATGTTGATGGTTCGATGACACAATCCGGATTCTGGTGTTCAAAATTCAGAGCACGAACACGGAGTGCGAACGATTTCAAGTGTTCTAGTTCAGATGGAGAGATGGAGCCGTTTAAGAACTATAACATTAATTCCAGTCAGAATCAAAGTCAGAGAGCGTCAAACATATAAAAAGACGTACAAAAACCTCTTTAGGGCCTAAAACAGGCTCACGTCTCATAAAATTCGAAAGCAACTTGAACAGTGGGAAGACACCACAGTCTACGCAGCGCCATAGCACGTCCTGAGCAGGTTTCCGGAAAACACGACAAGTCAATGCCAGAGCGTAACATGCTTTTTGGTTCTCTTCAAGACACTGAAATATTTCGTGGAGCAAGAATGGGCAATGGAGGACACTGTTCATGTTGGTACGGGCTAACGAGGGATGACGCGCTGGCATAAGTATTTGAAATTGAATTTCAACCGCGACACGGTATCACGTGATGTCAAATTATACGTGTCGTGTCGCGCGACGCGTCGTAGTCTATTTATATCTATCTCGAAAAAAGGTACATACGACCCTAAACCAAACAAGACCCCAACTCATCCATCACATTCAAGCTGCCAGCAACAGTACCACATCTAAACACCCCAACCTCGCTTTCCTTAGACTCTGAATCCTTGAGCACCCCAAAATACCTCACCCTCTCAATCCTCCTCGCATCCTTAAAGCACTTCAAAACCGTCATAAACCCACCACCACCCCTCTCCCTCTTAGACTCCAGCTCCTCACAATCATACAAATGCGTACTCCAAATCTCCACCTCCTCAAACCTCTCAAGCCCCGGAAACACCGCATCCACAAACATGAGCATGCCACCCACCGCTTCTAACCCCTCCGGTTGGCTCCGGAACGGGAACCGCACAATGAGATGTTTCAGCGGGTGCTGCCAGTGGATGGATGTCAGACCCTTGCTTTGGTGCCATGGTAGTGATTCCGTGGGCCCGGGGTTGATGTCTACCCGGAGAGTGTGCAGATGAGGCAGGTTGCGCGCTATGATGTCCAAGACAGATAACCCCAAGCATTCAGTGTAAGTTGAAGAAGAGTGAAGGTAGAGTATATTCAACCCCGGCCATCGTTGTGTGATAGCTTCAACGTTGTCTAATGTGAGATTATGGAACAACGGGAACTCCGCCGCGAACACTGTGAATTCGAATTGTGAGAGAGAGGGAAAGAGGGTGTCGAATTCGACGCCGGGATAAGCGTCTATGAAAGCGCCATAAGCCAACGCACGGTTCACTCTGATGTCTTTCTGTGCGCAGAGGTATAGGTTGGTGAAGGTGGGCGAGGTACGAGTAGCCCGTTTGAGCGCGGTGAAAAATGCGACCCAGTCCAAGTAGAACGTGGAGAACCGGAGGTAATGTGTTTCGTCTGTCGGGATATGAAATGTGTGCGTGAGGCGGTGGAGAGAGGGGAATGAGGCGTTGGAGAGGAGTGCGAGAGCGTGGTTGAATTTGGTGGTGATGGATAGCGAGGTGAGTGAGGGGAAGTAGAGGGGGGAGGTCACGGTTGAAGATGAAGTTGAAGAGTCGTTGGGATTGGTTGTACCAGTACCGAATGAGTCTAAGAATTGGAGTGATAGGGCGTGTAAATGTAACCCTTGAAGCAGGGTAAAGTTGGCCAGTGCGACGAGATGAGCGTGTCCCATGACGGTTTGAGGCTCCACCTCAAGCCTGAGGTGTTGTATTGAAGGAAATGCGGAAGTGACAAGGTCAGCTAACGCCTGACTACACGGTATGTCAATAACAAGATGGCACAGCTGTATTTCATCCTGCACGAGACGATGGATGAATATCGAGGTATCATGGATCCAAGAAGGCTTAAATGCCTTCACGTTGCTACAATGCAACTCGACCTTTGTGAGGTGGTGTGAATGGAATAAATGAAATATAGCAGAAGATTCTCGGGAGTACAAATCCCAATGGATGGATCGGAGGTTAGGGAGGAGAAGGTGTCCTTGCAGAGCAGCGACGACAGCGACGCAGGTTGATGCGTCGATGAGGTCGGTTTTTGGTCGTTTTGAGCATGAGAGATGATGGACGCGTTTTCCGTAGGATTGTAGTTTGACAATGTCAGAGTGTGTCAAGGCGTCTTTCAAGAACTGAAAGGGGACAGTGAGGGGAATGTTCTGTCATACAGCTAAATTTAAAAATAAACAGCAAACGTACATATGTTCTCGTCGTCCTCTCCTTATCTCTAGGCCTATACGAGTTTCCACCCTTATATTCCTTCTCTCGACAATCAAAGTTCGGAAGAATCCTTAAAAGAGGAACAATTCCACAATCCAAGGTGTGCCATATAACGTCCAGTGCATGTTTTTGAAAAGCGCGACAAGTCAGGGCCAGCTGGAGGCACTCATGGCGTGTGTCGACGAGGCTGAGAATGTGCTGGGTGATGGATGGGCAGTGAAAGATGGGGTGCATGTTGTCGCGGTTAAGTTGAGATGGAGATGGACTGAGATGGGTCTGGTCTGTGGTAAGAAGAGCAATACGAATTCATGGTTGATGTCAAACCAGGGTCAGCCTGTCATCAACCTGAGTGAGTTTTACGGTATCCACTAGTACGGATTTGGAAACGCTCCCCCTGTCTCTCAGCTTACACTCGCAACTCTTGTATTCCAAATCATCGCTTCGAACTCTAACATTTTTACCTCTTTCATCGACATCACAGTATAAATAATCAGATAATATTATCATACAATCAGAACTAATAATACGATTTTAAACCGCAGTTGACAACCGGCACCCACATAATGTATACTTAATGAATCAATAGTACATACTATCGATGACGTCCTGGCATTGACTAGGGACTTAGCGATGAAAGCCAGGTGAACGGTACTAGTACTAATCCTTGAGCTTGAGCTTGAAGCTTGAAGGATGAAAGGCACCGATCGCAACGGTGATCAGGATGACTTCAGACATTGCGTGCGTGCGTGCGTCCGTACGTGGGTGGTCTTGGCTAGTAAGAGCTGCGTCGTTGTTTGATGTGGGTATCTAGTAACCTCTGTTGGATAAAGAGGATCGGGCGCGGGATTGGAAAGAAGAATGAATGAAGAATGAAATGGAAAAGAGAGGAAGAAGGAAAGAGACAATCCTTGGAAATTGAACTAGACTGAGATTGGTATTAATTATATTTGGAAACGTGGTGTTGAATATCGAATATCGAATATTGAATGGGAATCAGATTAGGATTAGGAATAGCAAAACCAGAACTGGAATTGATAGAGAGCGAGATGAACTGGGGATGAAGTCAAGGGTACATGCGCATGCGCACACGCGATATTATCGATCGAGCTGAGTTTAGTTGTTTTATAGAGTGCTTTCAAGTTGCAATTGAGGTCTTTCAATGGAAATTTCTATGAAAAGAAATTTGAACATCATCACCATCACCATTAACATTAACACAACGTCAATGGGGTGGTGGTGGTGACAACGAGGCAGGACATTACCTGACTCACCATGTCAAGTCAATGTCCTCGACATTTCATATCTCGAGCTATCTCAAGGGCATACCCAAGACAAGACAACTCAAGTGACACTTTGAAAGGCCCCCAATTGATGAACCTTGACAACGAGTGCGAAAGAGGAATAAGAAGAACTTTAAAGCTTGCGCAGTACTGGTGTCGTGGTTGTGCCGCAGCGCGTAGCTGACAGTCAATGACAATGACAAGGACCAAGGACGTCGAAATTCAAAGTCCCCCTTGACATGCTAACAAAAACAAACAAAGCGCTCTCACTCACTGAGTCACTCACACAACTCCCCTCAACAGCTCCCTCCTCTCAGAGTCTCACCACCGGCAGCCCAGTCAGCTCCGCCCCATCACCCCCTAAAAAATTAACGATCTCTGATCATCTCACCGGCTTCACCGGGATCAATGTCAATCATCGTAATATTCTATATATAGCTTCGTTTTTCTATTTAATACCCTCGAGCTTTTTTCCATCCTTTCATCCTTTCATCTGTTATCCATCCACCAGTACCAGTACCAGAACCAGTACTATCGACATCCTCGGCATCAAACAAACTTCAAAGCTCTCACAACCACAATATTCAAGTTGACAATGTTTCGAACCACCTCTCGCTCCACCCATACTAACAGTCATTCTCCAACCTCGCGATCCCATACCTCCACCAGTATCAATACCAATACCAATACTAGCTCTACCGCCACCACCCGCTCCGGACCACGCCTGAGCATCTCATCTATAACGCGCCTATTCCTGAAGATGCGTAGGCTTGATGAGCACGCGAACCAGAGGGAAGGGAGGATGGTGGTGTCTTCTGGAGAGCCTAAGACGCATTCGTCGTTTACGAGTGGTAGTGGTGAGAGTGGTAGTGGTAGTGGAAGTGGTGGTGGAAGTGGAAGTGGGAGTGGTAGTGGAAGTGGGAGTGATGTGGATGAGCGTGGTGGTGGGGAGCAACATGTACAAGTGGAATACGTCGACCATTTCGTGTGTGAAGGTGGTGTGAATGTTGCTACGCTTGTGCGTGCGACGAGGCAGGCTTTATTGGAGAGAGTCGATGCGTGTGGTGCGAATTCGTTGATGGAGGAACAGTGCGTTTTTTTCTTTCCTTTCGTCTTCTCTTTTCTGATTTTAATTGGATGTGGATGAATGGATGGTAGATGGCAATGCTCGATATCGCCTCCTAAAAGTGTACATCATGGTATAGGGACGTATAAAGTCGAGGTGAGCATCCCATCACCTCTCGATTCTCATTCATTCACTCACCATTCTCACACACCAGGTCCGATACAACGCCTTCGCTACCCGCTCATCCATACCCGATCCCCACAAACCCGTCGCTCTAGACCAGGCAAAGGGAATCCCGGGACTCATGACTATTCGTAGCCGGAATGAGAACTAGGCCGAGGGTTCTATCCCTGCAGGCTTCAAGCTTTTCGACTCTCGACTCTTGAGCGTCATTGACCCTTCCTCATACATAGGTCTATCTCCAACTCTTCTCTTCATCGACGATCCTCATAATGCTTCGATGCTCTCTTCGAATTCTATTCTGCTATTCTTCTCTTCTTCACCCATCTATCTACCTCGCTCCTCTCTACATAGATCTTCCCATTCCCCATCATCCTCCCGCTTCTCGTTCTCCCATCCTCACCCTCATCCCCTCCCACCTTCTCTCTCCCGTCTCATCAACTACGTCCACAGCCATGATCACACCTAGTTATTTTGAGATGGAAGACTCGGCGAGGTATTTTGGGAGGATGGAAGATGAGATATTTTTGATGTTGACGTGAAGCCTCGGACTCGACTCGGAGTTATTTGTGGTTGATGGACGATTCGGTGAGGTATTTCTGGGAGTTGACGTCGATGCGGATGATAGTGTAATGAGGTATTCTGGATATCTCGAAAAGTCTTTGTCAATATTGCGACATATGTGAATAAACATGCTGTTGATAATAAAATCTTGCCTTTTCAAGTTAGGTAATATTAATGGGCGTACCGCTGCTTCTCATTATCGAAAGGTCTTTGGGTTTTATACTAGTATGAATGAATATCGCAAGATAGGGTCCATTTTGTAGTCATACAGGTCAAATGTAATAAGCAGGGAGATGTGGTTAAAGGTGTTCGCGATCGTCCAATGATGCCGCATCACTGACGTCTAGTCCAAACATTGCTTATCCATCGACCACGACTTACTTGGGGTTCAAGTTTTTTATCAGTCTTCCACCAAGGACGAACCAAGTCTATTTACCTCAGATCATAGACCTCTGGATGTTTCAGAACAATGCATCCCATCTTCCAATGTCCTTCTATCATCCAGGAAATTTTCCGCCTTGTAGAGTCACGACGTGATGTTGTTCAGGTGGCTCTTACTTGTCGTTTTTTTCACCAGCACGCGTTGGATGTTATATGGGAACTATTGGACTATGGAATTCTTCCCCTTTTTCAGCTTCTTCCAAACCTTGGCTGTCGAGAAGAGAAGCACGACAACTTGAATGCGGGCTCTTATAGGTACAGGGGCAAGGAAAGGACGACCAAGACGTATGTGCGTTTTCAGTATTCTTTATATATTCCTATAACCCCTTATTCACTTGTCATCATAGTTCTTGAAAGACACCGTCACGCCAGCTGATATTGAAAAACTGAAATCCTTTGGAAGACGCGTCTGGTCTATTTCATGCGCCCGGCGAAAAAAAACCGATCTCATTGACGCGTCAACTTACATCGCTGTCTTATCTGCTCTCCAAGGCCACCTTCTCTTCCCCAACCTCCGATCCGTTCATTGGGACTTGTACTCTAGAGAGTCATCTGGCATTTTCTATCTCTTCCATTCACCCCGCCTCACCAAGGTTGAACTACACTGCAGCAACGTCCAAACCATCAATCCGTCGTGGATACACGATATCTCCATGTTCATCCATCACCTCGGGCGAGAGAAAATCCAGCTCTCCCACCTTACGATTGACATCCCGTGCACTCAGGCTTTGGCGGACCTCGTCATGTCCGCATTCCCATCCGTAGCCCGTCTCGCTCTCGACCTGGAGTCCAACACCATTATCGGGTATTCTCATCTCAGTTCTATGCCCAACTTGCATTTGCTGGAAGAATGCCACTTGGAAGGCGAATCCTTGCAATTCGCTTTTGGACAAGATACCCCCCAACTCACCTTTTCCTCTCTCACTTTGTTCTCCCTCACATGCAAATTCGACCAGGCGCTGAAGCTCCTGTCAAACTCGACATTTCCCGCTCTTGTTCATTTTTTTCACAGCTTTTGGGTTCCTTCAGGATCTGTGGTTCGAGTTATCTCCCTGGATTGGGTGGCGTTTTTCACCGCGCTGAGAAAAGCGACAACGTCCACCTTCAACGACATCTACCTTGAACCATGGCGGCAAACTAGGACGCAACGTGAGGGAATATACAGCTCGTTTCTGCGCAACTACTCTGGTGTTGCGTTTGACACTATTTTCCCTTGTCTATCCCAATTCGATTTGGAGGGATTTAATGTCGACTTTCCTTTTTTTAGATCCCTCACGCAGGATAATCTCAAGACTATCATGCAACGATGGCCACGCATGGTCTCGCTCTCCCTTCATACGCACGCGCGTGAAAAGTTCCACTTGTCCACGCTCAAAGATATCGCTGAAACGCTTCCTCGACTCCATTTTCTGCGGCTGGATATTGACCCGACGGATTCTGAATCATGGGAAGCGACGTTGTCTTCATTTTTCGCGATTCCTCCTCTTCTTGAGCTGTATCTCAGGTTTCCTGCCCACGTCACTGAATCATCGGCGGGAGGCTCGGGTTTGGGGTTGGGGTTGACGCGGTTAGGCCAGGTAGCGGGGTTTGTGGATACGTTGTTTCCGCTTCTTCATCGATTTGATGAGATTGATTTTGGGAGGGGTGATGTGTGTGATTTTGATGATTATGAAGAGCCGTTGGGGAGGTTGATGACGCTTTTGAGTCAGTGTAAGATGGCGAGGAGGATGGAGAGGCAGAGGTATGATGTGGGAGAGGTGGTGAAGGTGGAGGAGGAGGTTGTGGAGGAGGAGGATGATGTGATTTATCAGTTGTATAATCGTAGTCCGTCTCCGATGGTTGAGAGGATAGAGTCTGTTTTGATTTAGTTTTATTTTTAGTTTTATTTTATTTTATATGATATAATAATAACGCGTCGCGCGACGCGAACATTTTGGCTATCACGTGTGTCTGACTTTCCCCGACTTGCTTGATTCCAATTCAAATTGAAGGTTCTACAACTCTACAGTGCTTTGCATAATTCCTTTCAGGTCGCGGTTTGGCGAAAA